>VXAA01006877.1:690679-722226 GCA_013399115.1 Anseranas semipalmata | reverse complement strand
AAAAAAAAAAAATAAAAAAAAATAAAATAAATAATAATAAAAAAAAAAGTAGTAATTTCTTTTACTCTCGCAGAGAATTTTCAGAAGAAAAGTAATTATGTTGGCATCCTTTAAAAATAATACTTTGGTGCTATAAACCATTTCAGAAATCTGAGGATCTGAGCCAATTCCAATATTGGACTTTTACAACACTCACACCCACCTACCCTTTCCTCTGCTTGATACAGTGGCTGCAAGGCTGTATAGGAAGATAGAAACAAACACTATTTACTTTGCTTACTTTTAATTGATTTTTTTCTTTTTTCTTTCTCTCTTTCAAATGAGTCTTTTATGATTCTGGGATATGATAAACCACTTTTACAACTTTAAACCATCTCATTAGTTTATTCCTTTTTTTCCCCCTTTGGTATATTACACAAGTAATGTGCATCACAGAGTATTAGGCAGCTCTTTATTTCTTTGCTAGGTTCAAGAATGATATACATTTTCAATTTTTTTTTTCAATGAATGTTAGCAAATGACAGCTATATTTGTTTTTCATTATGTAAAGTGAATGATAATGGTTCACAAGCTGATTTATTTCTTTCTGCTCATTCCATGCAATGCTATTTTAGTTGTAAAATATTGGTCTGTTTTAGCTTGGGTGAACTATACTTGACTATAGCAAGTCTTTCACCTTTGAAATTTTAGAATAAATAAATAATGGTAATGTGTAAGAAGAAAAAACTTTTACAAGAGGCTTAAATCTACACAGGGTTATCCTAACAATTCCCTAAAGATCTCTAAGAGTAAGGATGTAGAGAATGGGATGCTCTACAGGGCTGCCAGGACTGCAGAGATGCTCGTCTTTCTTCAGATAAGTAGAAATGGTTAAAAGTAGCTAAATACATTTCTTTTTCATTTAATAAATGTTTTAGAATTGTTCTCTGTTACTGCCCTAATTTCAATCAAATTGATATAAAAGGCTTTAGCCATTAAAGAAAAAAAATGTATAAAATATATAAAACAAATCTATTAATAACATATGAGGTGAGAGAAGAAGGTGTGATGAGACTGGGGAGGGGTGTTACAACTACTTGTTAAAAACTCTTCCTTCATAAACAGTTATATTTCTGCTTCTCATATGACAAGACCAAAAGCTACTGCTCTTCAGCAGCTTTTTCAGAAGACTTGTTGATATCAATGGAGGTAAGACAGCTATACGAAGGTCAAAACCGTACTGATACTGTCACAATGTTGTCATCTCTGTGCCAGTGGAAGTCTGGTCTGGATACCCAAAAGGGAATTTAGGTGCAACCTACACACTTAAACTCAAAACTGTGATGCTAAAAGCCTCGGTGTCACAGATATCTTCCTGAAGAACATTCAGATCCATATCTCCCAAAATAAATTATAACATAGCACTCTGTCCTGGCATACGGAGATGTGGCTGTGAATCCCTCAGGAATAAAGGAGGGCTGACCCTGTGTTTCCCATTTCTTGTCTGAGGCTCTACCCACTGGACTGTAAAATGCAGAGAAGTCCTGGTTTGAAGAAGAATAATGATTGGAAGAGCAGTGGGATGTAAGACACACGCTGTTTGGACTCACAACCTCTACAGTTCCTTAATAGCTAACCCCACATCTTGACCTATTTCTCAGGAGATCTTCTGTGGATTCTGAGGTTTTACCCTTTTTACAGTAGAGTAGCCTAAGTATCTATTCAGAGCACTTGTGTAGATAGATATTTGCAAAGAGGGAAGTATTAACTGTTATGTGTTAGATTCATGCCAATTTCCAGTCATATGATAGTACTTTTTTCCTTACCTGTTTACTGCTTATCACCAAGTGGTTACACTGAAATTTATGTCAATTCCTTAGCACTTCCATGAATTAAACCTGGTTTGCAGTGCTGATCCCTGTTTACCAGCAAAGTTTTCATTAGTCTTCCCCTCAGCCAGCTGACAATGGTCCAGCACAAAAATGTTGAAAGGGCTATGTGCTCAGCACTGAATGTAAAGAATAGTCTGAACAACAAACTCATGCTTGGATTTCTCAAATATTTATTTTCAGGCTTAATTGGAAATCTTAGCTAAATACTCACAATCATTCCCAAATGTGTAAATAAAGCACAGGGATTACTCTGTAAGTACGGGGTCATGTCAATACATTCTGAGTGATGATGTAAACATCATTCATGTGATACGATAACATACAAAAAGTATATTAGTAGAATCTAAAAAACATACCTGTCACTGAAGCAGCATGTGTTACTGCTTAAAGTACAGTTTCTAGCCTAAAAAGTAATTTTTTAGAACTTCTGTCTTAAAGGCTCCACATTCACATCCCACATATCGACAACTGTCAGATCAGATCTGCTTAAGCCCCAAAGAAAACTTATCTTCTGCTAATGGGCAATCCTGCAAAGTTGATCTGGGAGCAGAAAGCTGGCTTCCCACATCCAACTTCACGCATCACCAACGATAAGAGCGCTGCAGCCTGAACTCGGGCAGTTTCTCCGCTGACGAAGCAGAAATTGGAGATTGTCGCACTCACGCTTCCACAGTAATGGTGGTTCTTCAGCGGTAACAGAATGAAAAAGTAGCAAATGTATTTTAGTCAGGAGTCATCATTTATGGCTGAATACACAGGGGGAGAAGTTCAGTTCATTACATTGCCCCCTTTGTTCAAAGTGACCTTTCACAGCTGAGGTGAAGCATTTCAAGACTGGCTAGGGCCTTTGTGTACCTGCTTATTGAGGAAAGGGCTTCTGCTAGAAACCCAGAGCTACGCTGTGGGAGGCAGGACTGCCAAGAGCAGGGCCGGAGGAAAGGGGCAGGCTACGTGACAGCAGCTGGCAGATATGGCTGGATGCATCCAGGTCCTTCCTGCCCAGCGCTGTCGTACAGGGGCTTTCCTCGCTGCAGGTGGATATCCTCTGCTGGAGCCTCAGCAAGTCACTGAGGACAGCTGAGGCTTTGGATCCAGACCTGCCACAGGATCTGTGATGTGCTGGGACTGGCAGGACTGAATGGCACAGCTGCTGCCCAGAAAGATGCATACTGGCAGTTGCTGAAAATTGTTTTAGGATGCCATCGTCTCTTTTGTTGCAGTGTGAAAAGCAAGACCTGCCTGTGGGAGGAGAGCAAACTCCACAGGTTTCAGCTTCTTCAGCCAAAGAACTGATTTAAACCAAGAGTGGATCTGAGCTAAACAAGAGCCGCAAGTCTGATTCTCATAAATGTTTAAGGACACTTTGTACCACTCTGTCAGCATAAAAAGGCCTTGTAGACTTAGTAAACTGTTTTTGCATTCACTGTAAATGCTTCTGGTATTACTTATATAGAGTAAAACAGCATTCATATAAATAAGAGTCAAGACCTCAAACACAGTCTTTCAACATTTCTACAGAATGAAAACAGAAGTATTAACAATGATCCCATCCTACAAGATAATTTCACGGCTTTGCAATTACCTTACCACCTACTGTAAAAAATGCTACCGCAGTTGTAACTGTAATTAGTAAGTCAAAGAATAAGTAAAGCGTATTAGAGTGAAGAGTCATTAGTATGTGTGTCTGGTGCAAAGGCTGGCTTGAATCTGACTTCACCTTTAGTCAATTTAAATGTTATGGGATTTTTGCCTACATTAATTTTTAAGTAAGAAACAGTAAACAATGTTGAAAGCTGTGAAGTTACCTGATCGTGTTGAATAAAAGTACCTCATACGCTGGGAGAAGCACATCCTTAGTTACAACCCTGTTTTGTGCTTCCAACTTTAGAGGATGTGTCCTCCACACTGTGGACACAGTTTTTTTTTGCTGGGCAGCAGCAGGAAAAACTCAAATCAGCCATTATAAACAGTAAGTCAATGGTGTAGTGTGACTGGTGGGATTCTCACAAAAATATTGGTTGTCAGTCAAGAAATATGTGCTAGAAACTGTGCTAGCAAAAACCCTTTTTCACCACCACAGGCTTGATTCATGTTTCTTTGGGAACAGGTGCAAAATAGGTATGAGACAGGATGCACAAGGAGGGGGATACAAAAAGAGGACAAATTTGGTACGTATCCCTTTCAGGTCTCCTTTACTTTCCCAAAACTGAGTAGGAAGGACTTCAGGTAGTATTTACTACCTGAAGAGCTGCCAATGCTGTTCTCCCTACCCGGCCTCTGCAGACCTTGCAGAGAGGGAGGTAGCCCCCCTGCTCCCCCAAAGACTGGCACCTGCTCTGACCTGCCCTCTGGAGCAGCCCATTTCACCCACGGACCTTGAGCAGGGGCTGGGGGCAATTAGCCTCGGCAGGCTGACATTGACTTCACGAATCCCCCATCACATGAATGAACCTCAGACCAGAGAACCAGACTGGAGATCTGATTTCCAGTCATGCTCTCAGCCCAAATTAAGCATAGCGGCCACTGCACAGTTGTAATAAGTGAAGAATGGGCTGCAAAAATATAAAGGTGTGTGATTTTTATATATGCCATTTTAAAAGCCAGTGATAGTCACACACCGAGGAAAATGCTGCATTTTATGAGTCATCAGCCCTTTTTATGAGATACATTTTGGACTGTGTATCACTATATTGCAAGGGGAAGTATTTCAATAAGATTAATTAGTGGGTGTTTGTAAAACATTTTGAATCTGGGAAGCACCATATAAATGTGAGCTATTATTATTGTTATTTATTATAAGGGAGATGCAAATCCTCTCTAAATGTTGACTAAAGCCTTGCAATTTTTATGGTTACAACTTTGTCAAAAAGATTTTTATCTTCCTAGCAGCAATGTGCTACCAAAGATGTTGAGCCTTAAATCAACAGCTGTTATACCTCAAGCAAGTTATGAATTTTCCTTGATTTACAGCAGTTGGGTTTTTTTATTTTTCTTCTTAGGGGATGGGGGGAGAAGTGTGTGTTCTTGCACGCACGTAACATAAGGCCAAGAATTCCTCAGAGAAAAACCACATCAGCCCCCTGTGAGGCTGTGGAGTCCACATTTAGGCACTCAGCAAATGACCTGGTTTTCATCACACAGAGGAGCAATTCCCACTGAACATGCCAGGAGCTGCTCTGTGTGCCCCTCACAACATCACTTATTTGCTTGCCAAGTTCTGGCTGGAGGATCCTGCCTTCAGATACCAACAAGGTTCTTTTTGTTTGGTTTTGCCTGTTTTAAGCTACCTGCTTGTTTGCTTTAAATCATGGTCCATCATCCACTGAGAGCTGTGTGAATACTGAGGAAGCTTGAGTTATTCAGCTGGGTCCCCGTAGAGCAAAGGAAGCTGCCTCCTGCTTTCCCCAGAGCCCTGCCAATTATCCCCCATCATAAAGGGAATTCCTATGGGGAGCTGCCAGCAGCATTTTTATACCCTCTTAACCTGATGCAAACAGTGACACATATGAAAGACAAGGATGGGTAGATTGCCTTGGACTTGAATACAAACATGATTAGGACCCTACTTCTTTCAGACTCCTTTTCCAAGTTTCAGTGTGAGCAACACATTGACTGGAAACTGAGGCGGCTTGTGTGAAGGAAAGCTATTCTTCACAGCAGTGCTACTGAAAAAGCACCTGGAAGAAACAGAAGACAAAATGTGTGGTATTCATCCACTATGATCAGTTGTAGAGGAGTTCTGGGAAGTCCTGACACTCCTATAGTTGCTGAGAGTGTTGCACATTTTCCATATGCATGCATATAGCCTATCCTTGCAATTATGCACTTTAGCTGGGAAAGTTAAAAACACTGGCTTTTCATGCATCTGTAGTGTGGCATTGTTTTCAAGGCAAGGAAGTGTGTATCACACATGCTATTCTCTGTCCAATTGTTTTTCTATATAACAAACATTTCTGGCCAGCTGTTCACTTTAAGGACATCAGCAGAGAACTCGTCCAGATTATTGCTGTAAAGGGTTTGCTCACTGAGAGGGCCAGATCTGTTCCTAAAGCCAGCTGACTCCACCATCTTAACAGTGAAAAGTGCATTTTCTCCATTTAGGACATCCAGTATTGGAAGCATGTATACAGGCTCTCTGCCTGCCTTCATAAAACATGGGTCCATCAGGACCTACCAGGGAACTTTGTCCAGCTCCCACTAAGGGAATCCTCTGTGGACCCATGCTCACCTCAGTCCTGACCCAAAGCTCTGTGAACCCTCATAAGGCCTCTGTCAACAACTGAGTGCAAGTTATGGTTACCTAGCCACATACTGACAGCTGAGTGCATTGATTGTTTTGGGCCATACCCTGCCAATTTTTTCATACGTCTGGCTCCAACTCAGCAGACGGTGAAGTGCAGTTACAGGGTAGGGTGGAAGAGGTTTGAAAAGCTGCTGGTTTGTAAATAAGACTCTATAACTATATGGAGCAACCAGCCATCACCCATGGGGGAAAAGAAGGCGATGATAAGAGATACAGGGATCTTTGTAGGGATCCTGCTTGATTCTCCCACCCCACTCTACAAAATCCTCACCCACAGAGATCAGCTCTACAGGTTCTTGAATTTGGCCCATAAATAGGACTTCAAAGCATACATACAGAAAATGTGCACTTCAAAATTGTGTTATTTCTTTTGCCTGTGTACTGTAGCACTGGTATTTCAGGACAGATGCATTATTTTTGTCTAAAATAGGCAACTTTTAATTAAATCCTGCAGTAAATAATGATATTTGTGCTTCAGGATTGTCAAATATTTCATTAAAAATCAACCTAAAATAAATACTTGCATTAAAAAAGTTGTATTTTTTCTTAGCTCCAGTTTGAATATACAGCCATATAGAAAGACATGAATATTTCTCTCTGACACGTATTTGGCTGAGAGGGTAATATTTTGCTCTAAGTGTTTACCACTAAACATTGTGACAAAGTTATGTTGATGTTGCACAGCAATTTGATGTTTAAACTGAAATTTTAAAACTGCTTGTACATGCATATCTTTATGATTCACTAGTTCGTGCCATGAAAGCTTCTGTATCCCAGTTAATATTCTGTGGACTCCACAACTACCTTGAATTTGTAGACATTGCTATGCTTGCACGAGAATCACCCATTAAACTGGGATGATTGAAGAACTATTTCTGGCCTTTACAGAGATCAACAAGACTTCACTTCATACTATTCACAATGCTTCTGCAACATGCTGTGCCTTGGCGACTGAATAACAGATTGATAGGCACAAGGAACTGCTGTGTCCCCTCAGATGTTCATTGGATTTTTACAAGCAAACAGTCACCCAGAAAGCTGCTGGGTAATGCTGTATTGGAGCAGTTACTGTGAGTATCGGCAAAGGGTGTTAACCAAGCAATCTGTGTATGCTGAGAGTACAGTTCTGGGAGCTCTATGGGAATGCAGCCACTCCAGCATGTCTTAAGGGACAGGGTGTGTGGGTGCAGTCATGAAAATCTGGCTGTGAGGTGCAGTGAAAGAGGCAGTTAAGAACAGAGTTACTTCTTCTGTTCCTCTCCATTCCCTTTACCTCATTCAGGCTTGTGGTTGTTTAAAGAATGGAAGTAAGTTTGGCAGAATTGAAACCTCACCTCTGAAGCTAAACCCTTGTTTTACACCATCAGTCGTTCTGTATTTAACAGCACAGTCATGCAGTGGCTGGAAGAAAGGTTTGCTGTGCTGGATGGGCATGCATGGCTAATTGATCTGTGAAGACAGCCTGCCTCACCGAATCCAGCCCTGACAGAGGTGCACTGAATGAGTCCTTGTACCATCAGTGCACATCTCTTCTCTTTGCTGGATACATGCTTTATACGTCTCTGCATGCACTTACAGGTGGAAGAATACAAGCAAGAGTTGCAAGAAAATCTTTTAAAACCTTCTTTAAAATATTCTAAAAATATCTGTGGTGAACATAAACAGCATCTGCACACAATGTGTCTCTTGATCAATGTCTTTATTGGTGTGTGCTGCTGCTGTGGCAAAGGACTCTTACACAGGAGGCACCAGTTCTTTTCTCAAAGAGTTTGTGTAACTCTGAGTGGAGACTCTGGCCCAAACCAGGATGACCCTCTCATGTAATCCTCTCTAACTGCTCACTTCCCATTAAGCCTGGGCTTGCAAGCTAGTTTATTGCATTCACAGACACGGGCCCCAGCAGCCTGCTTCCATTCACAGCTGCCCGAGTAGTCTCTCTCTTCCCCATTACTCCTGACCTCCAGCACCAGCACCAAAACCTGAGTTGAGTACCAGAAACAGAGGGAAGGAAGAACAGGGAAGAGTCCTAGTACCTCATCTTGCTTTTCCTGGACCTCAGCAGGGGTCAGGAGCACATGTGTACAAGGTACGGCTGTGAGCTGGGTTTACACAATCTTAAAAGAGATTGCTAAGGATAAGCCTTCTTGCTGTCTTCAGCTACCTAATAGAATTGTACAGAGAAGGCAGAGACAGACTCTTCCCAAAGACAGGATAAGAGGCAAGACGCACAAGTTGCAAACAAGAAATTCTGATTAGAAATTAGGAGAAAAAATATTCACTGGGAGGGCATTCAAACATTGGACCAGAATGACCAGATAGGATATAGCATCCTCATCATCTGAGATACTCAAAATTTGACTGGATAAGATATTGAACAACCAGCTTTCAACAGACCTGCTTCAAGCCAGGTCTTGAACCAGACTACGTCCAGAAGTCCCTTCCTCACTCTGCTGTTCTGCAATTCCAGAATTAGCAGTGATCTAGCTGCCACAAACAGCAATTTCCTAATGGCTTCCTCTTAGTTCAGTTCAGAAGAGAACCTAACCACCCTGTTGCACTCTGACTTTCACGGCACTGGGTTAAAGGTTGATGTTGCATATACTGGGGATCTTTAATGATTTACACAAGTTTCAAGCCTCAGAGCCTGGGTTTAATATCTGTTGAGGATGCACCTCAGCAAGCACCCCAAGTGCACGCTGATAAAGATGCACATGAATTTGTTCTATAGCTGCCTATCTATCAAAAGAGTTATGTGGCAATTTGATGCTTTATGGTAAGTGGCTGATGAAGCAATCAAAACCTGCTGAATATTCTGCTAAGCAGGGAAGAGTTACCAGAGTCTTGTGTCTCATTATCCCTTTCACTGATTCTTTGGGGGTTCTTTCGACCATTTCTGTCTCCATAGCACAAACATTGTCCTCTTCCTACTGTTCACTGTACCACAGGAACAAGGGACCAAGAATTTGTTATTCGTTGTAGGAAATGTACCTATCCATGATGAAATAAACAGTAATTTACACAATAGATTACACAGATTAATGGAAAACCTCAAAACAAATGCAACTGGTCCTGACTGGGAAACAAAAAAAATATGGAAATACATTACCTTTGGCTACTGCAAATCAATCAGCGCCAATTGAAAAACATATGCAAATATCACTGAAGTAAATTCATCCTTCTCCACTAAAATCTGTCAATCACAACAACAACGAATATCACTGGACAACTAAATTTTGAATGCTCAGTACATTTTGTACTAATTATAGTATTTTATTATGTCACCAAGTAAAGGAAAACTGTCAGTGTTCTCAATAACTGTGTACACAATAAACGCTTGAGAGATTGTTGCCATGAGCATTATCTGTCAAGCAAATATCCGTGCCTCGATTATTGTTTTCTTTCAGCAAATACAGAATCAATCCACAAAGATTGACAGTGGAACAGCACTGGCACCCTCATAACTGTGCTACTCTGCCAGGGAGAGGTTTCGCCAAATACCCAGATGGTAGGAATCAGCATAGCTCCACTGACTTCTGCAGAATTAACCCGCGTTAGACCATCTGAAGATGGGCCCATGGAGATGACCAGCAGGTCTCCCAGTCACACACCAGTGCAGGAGTGTGAGCTGCAGTTTTGGCCTCCCTCAGGCTCCAGCCTCCCTCAGGCTCAGCCCAGGTCTCCCTCCACCCGTTTCCCATGCAGTGCTAGCACTGATAGGGAATCTCATGTGGAAAAGAGGAAAAGAATACTCAGTTTCTACCTTAAACGTTTGAAGAGAAAAGCATAGTACTAGAAATCTCAAAAAAAAAAAAAAAAAAAAAAAAAAAAAAAAAAACCTAAAGGAAAAATTTTTNTCTGATTTTCTGGCCTTTTCAGCCACAACACAGTCTTGCTACCTTGTTTTGATCAGTTAAGATTTAAAGACAAAAAATGAGAGCAGCTTTCCCTTTTTCTGCAAGAAGCCAACATACACTTTAAACTACTTCAGTCTTCAGGATGTTTTTCCTGACACTCTGTCCCACTTTTCTGCTTCGCATTTTCTCTTGTCTAAGCAGCTGGGAGTGGAATTTCAGATTATCTGTTGTTTGGGATACTCATTCAAAAGTTGATTGCTGTGCATTTATGGGAAAAAATGGACCACAAAAGGAACTGCATTCGGGAAAACAACACCATATCCTGAGTTCTGCAGATCTAAAATACATCATCCATACAGACATATAAATTAATCCTCATTTATGAGGACTGTAGTAGCTGGTAACACTGATGTGGCTTTAAATTGTATCCATTTTCGGAATATTTTTGGCTTTGTTATATGTGCAATACCTTCCTTCACGGTCTTCAATTTTGATCAAACTGTATTTGTGAAAAGAGGGATGGCTTCTAAAATCATTTTGTGTGGTAAGCTCCTCTGTCTTTCATGTATGTAGACTACTGTAGAATAAACCAGCCTTAGTAGGGTGACTCCTGCTGAAATGTTTGTAAAAGGAAAGTGCAGGCCCCTTCCTGCTCTAAGCACTGAGCAGACTTCATGAACCCCTAGTGAATCTGTTGCCCACACATCAGACAAATTTGCAAGATGGCTTTGAAATGGTCTGTCTGAGTAATTACGTGTCTGTTAAAGAACCACTGTTGTCTGTTTCTGTGGCTTTCTGCCACGTTATAATTAATGAATTTTTGTGCTGATTAATTTTTTCTATACTCATTAAAATGATACAATCAAGTCATTTGGGCCAAATACTTAATAAAGGTTTTTGATAGCGAATATAGTCTTTAATTTTCTTGCTACTGAATAATTACAGAGAAAAATCACATAAGAGCTTGTTTACATGGTAAAAATAGAATAGCTATTTTACTTTAAATTCATGTCCTTCCTTAATCCTAAATAACACTCAAAAAGGCCTAATTTAGTGAGTGGGTGGAACAATGGCATTTTGCCTAGGTAAATTTGTTTATACTTAGGACATCCTAAGTGCCTCCATTTGTTTTGCTTTATTTTAATGGCTTGATATTGAAGTAGGGGATTTTCTAGGCATATGCTCCCAGCCATGCGCAGGCCCATCCCATCAGCATTTTCCAGCACCATTAACAGTCTTCGTTCAGTCCTTTTTCGACATGCTGTGTGTATGTATGTATAGATGTGTGAGGGCACAGACAACACCACCTATCACATCAGATGCCTACTGCTCACTTTATGTAGCTGACCGCTGCTAGATATGGGGCTCCATGCTATGACAACTAATGAAGATTTTTTTTTTCTGGGCCAGGTGGTTTGGGGCTGTATTTCCACGGTATAAGGTTTTTCAATATACTCAACACTACACACAGCTTAATGAGAGGCCGTTATAACATTTCAAGGTATTTCAAGGATTCATTGGAATACCTTTGCACAGTCTGCCTCCCTTTAATGTATTTAAATTCCTGTCCTGAATGATTCAAGAGTAACCCCTCAATTCAATTTCATCCTTTCAATTGTTTCCCACTTGATTTCCAGCCCTGTCTGAGGTCAAGTTTCAGTAAAGGGGCAACAGGAGCCTTATGAAATTCATCAAGGACAAATGCAAAGCTGTGCCCGGGGGGAGGAAGAAGCCCTTGTGGCTGGGGAGGCCGTTGTGGGGAGGAGGCCGTTGTGGGGAGGAGGCCATGGGAGTGCTGGTGGGCCGTGAGCTGAGGACAGGCTGGCAATGAGCCCTGGCAGCAATGAAGGCCAGCAGAGCCCTGAGCTGTGTCAGCAGGGGCACAGCCAGCAGACCAGGCAAAGCGGTCGTTCCCTGTACTCAGCAGCTGTTAGACCACATCTAGAGCACTGCGTCCAGTCTGGGACTGCCCAGTACAGGAAAGGCACTGATAAACCGGAGCAAGGCCAGGGGAGGGCCACCAAATTGGTTGAGGCTGGAGCACATGTCCAGTGAGGACAGGCTGCGGGACCAGGGCTTGATCACATGCAGAGGGGATGGCTTTGGGAGGACCCAACAGCAGCCCCTCAGCACCTACAGGAAGCTCACAGAGGAGATGGAGCCAGGCTGTTCACAGCAGCACATGTCCAGGGGCTGAGAGGCAATGGACATAAACTGAAGCAAGAGAGGTTCAGACTAGACAGAGGAAACATTTTCCCCACAAGAACAGTCCAGCAACGGAGCAGGCTGCCCAGAGAGGCTGTGCAGTCTCCACCCCTGGAGGTTTTCAAGCCCACACTGGATAAGCACTGAGCAACCTGGTCTGACCTTATAGCTGACCTGGCTGTGAGCATGGGGTTGGGCTAGGGGCCTCCTGAGTACCCTTCCAGCCCAAACTACCCCATAATCCTTTATGTGTCAGAGGGGTATTAAACTATACAATATAATCCCTTTGTGATCGGGGCAATATGAAATGTCACTGATGTCCTTCAACCCCTTAAGACACGTATTGTTTTTACAAATCTTGCAGGCATGTCACAAAGCTTACCTAAGCAAATGTTGAAAATAAGATGAAAAAGAATTCTTCCTTTTTTGATTCTTAAAGTTACGAAACTGAGCCCAAGATGAAATAATGTTTCACTAAAAGCAGAATAATTTACAACAACATTTAATCAGATAGTTCAGGAGGAAATAAAGCCCCAGTATTAAGTTATGCTAAATATAAGGAGCCAAACCAAGTCTGGGTGTAATTCTTCAGGGTTTTGATTAAATCATTTGAGAAACAAACGGAATACAAAAATACTTTTGAGTTATCCTACCAATACCTGATGCATTGCTGGCCTGGAAAAGGAACTAGAAACTGAAGGACTTATGAAGAATTTTGCTAGAGCAGGTTTGGCTGTGGAGGAACCAAACAAAATGTCATAGATGCTTTCACTTAGTGATATGTCTACAGTTAAATGTCTGTTCTAAATATACAGAACACAGAGGACATTAACTTAAGTATAAATGTCTTACCTGGTTGCCTTGGATATTTTGACTGTAAATTTCTGGTACAGAAATTAACACAGTGGGATCACTGTGCTTGTGATTAAATTTCCGAAGAATTATCACCAAGTAAAGTTAATTATTATTTTTTATTATTATTAGCATTCTTCAATATTACTACAAATTATGATCAGCTGATCTTTAGCTTTCTCTTACCAGAATCTAGCAAGGACCCTGAATCTCAGTATCACTCGATACTGAGAAGGGGTGGAATCAGAGCTATGTTATTATAGTACAAGCTCATCTCATTATTCTCCTAATAAAATAATCATTCAGTATATGCTATTGGAAGCAGAGATCCTTTCCTGTTAGCTAATATTAACATTCTCATTACTTAGCAAAAAATATTAAAACAAATATAAAACTAGCTTAGCCTGAAGTGAGAAAACACAATATGTAACAAAAACCAATCTTCTGGACATGTCAAAAATAGTTAAGTGCTCAGCAATCACAGCCCTTATTGCTAATGGGATAAATCTAAAACCTCATTGTCAATTAATTAACTTATCCCTGCTTCTCAAAATTAAGAAATCAAATAAAAATAAACATGCAATTTTCTTTCCTTCCACACTTCAATTCCTAAAAGTGCTGCACAAAGGTTTTCTATGAACAGCCTCAAATGATGCAAAAGGTACAGTAGATAAATACAGCCAGATACCCTTCAAATACTGTTTTCTATTTGTTTAAGAGAAGAAAAAGGAAGTGTTGTAATCCAGAGCTATAAAAGAGAAGGTAAATAAAACTCTGTCCCTGTCACCTGAGACCACAGAATCCCCACTGAAATTATTTCTGCACAGAGGAGTGAAGTACAGAGGACACCCTCCACTGCCCACTTAATAAAAATCCAAACAGTGCTTCCCCTGCCATTCATTTCCAGCATAAACATAAAAAACTACTTGTCATCCTCCAAATCCTGTGGGCACTTGAGCCCACATCTGCTGTGAGAGTCCGAACCAAGGGGTTTGTAGGAAGGTTGACAAAGGAATAGTGAAACTGGGCCACCCCCACGTGAAAAGGAGGAGAATAACTGTTGCCACCAGCAGAAGTTCTGCTGCTCTTCCCACACAGACGTGTCTCAGGGCCGCTGGGAAGAACAGCAGAGTACGGCAGTTGCAGAGGTCTTTGTGGGGTGCAGCCCCACCAGGTCTGTAGCCCCATGCTCAGGACCTTCATCACAGAGACAAAGCCATTAGTTTGACTCCCGCTCCCGGGACTGTGTTTTTTAAACAAATCTCTCCCATCAATTCCACATTTCAAGGAAAGGGAAAACTTCCAGTCCCATTCTCTGATCAAATGGGTGTCAGGGACTATCCAGGAGAGACAAATTTAGGCTGAGAATGGTGGTGCCTTTCTATTACCTTGAGTTCAGCCCATGAGCTCTAGACTGGTGTTGAAAAGGCATCTTTGAATGGTTTCCTGATGAGTAACTGCTTGAACTAGTTCCTGTGAGTAATTCTGCTTGTTTTTCCACTGCAGTGTGGGGACTCTTTTATCAGCACTTTGGGGCATATTACGTGGGAGAGTTAAGCATTTCACTTCAGGATTGGGGAACCAGATATTCAAACAGCAGCAGTGTGGCACCTCACTCTTAACAACTCATGTCCATTACTGACAAGTAATTTACACTCTCACACTGAATTCTGTACCTAAAACACAGGGATACTAATTTGGCACAGTGGAGTACAAATGTTGTTACACATATATTTTGTTGCTGTTGTTGTTGTTGTTATTATTTTTTTTCCTGAGGAGCCAGAAAGGAATATTACGTAAAGCAAAGAGGACTTATGGGGAAAAAGTATCTGCTTATGCATGAATAGATAATCAAACAGAATGGGTTTAAAAGTGAAAATCCAGCTGAGAGAAAAAAATTCTTAATCTACCTAATTTTGACAGGATGTTGACAAGTGTTGTAGAATTTTTCTTCAGGGACCCCACTTGCCATTTCTTTTGCTCACCAGAAGCCTCCATCAAACAGTGGTTGTCCTTAAGATATCTCCCTATCTTAGGGAGATCCCCTGTTGCCATTTAAGCTATCTTCTTGCCTAGCATGCAGAGGACAAATCTAAGGCATGATTTTGTTTGCCAGAAGCTGAGAATTCTTTATTTTTCAGTTTAAGGTGAAGATATAACTAATTCACATCAGCAGTCACTATATGAAACAGAAATTATTTCGGATTCCTTTAGGAATTCTTTAAGCCTAAGCCTATCAGCCCAGCAAGATATTTGGACAACATAGCGTAAAACATATGAGCCACCCTAGGATTTTGTGTGATTTAGGTAACTTGAGTTCACTTACTAAATCCAGCTTGCACAAAACGCTAATCCTTCTCTTGCCTCCCTCTGACTTGTATTACTGTGGACGATAGGTACTCTGTTTCAGCACTGAGCACAGAATTGCAAAAGCAGTTGTGATTTTCAAAGAAATAGCACTAAAAATGATGCTCAGGAACAGTTTTACCTGTTGCTACACTTTTAAAATGTTACATAAAATCATACAATTAATACCTAGTATACAACTGTGAATACATTTCATGTCTATAGAAGAGATCAGATCTTTTAGCTATTTTATTATGAGACACATCAAAAGACCTGCTTCTTAGTGTGATTGACTCCCTCAAGTTATGCATAGAGACAGCTTCAATTTATAGCTGAAGTGACTCTTAATGCCCCACTGACTTGGTAGATTCCTTAGACCACAGCCTTGCTACAATTTTTTTTTTTTTTTTTGGTAGTAATTATGCACCAAGACCTCACTGTGCTGATACCCACAGAAAAAGCAGGCATAATGGGCACAGGCATGGTGTGCCAACAGCTTGGCTGTGGTTTCTGCAGGCACGGCACGCCAGGGTCTGACACCTGCAAGGCAAGCGATGCCACTGCCTGGGAGACTGCTGCCTCCCCACCTGGCCTGGGTGTCAGACAGGCTGTGCTGGGTGCTCAGCCTGGGACAAAAGGTGCTGAGCAAAGGTGCAGTTAAGCAGAGGGTTTTTATTTTTTTCCAAGGGTGGATGGCCCTTGCTTATCACTAGATTTAGGAACCTGTTTCTATACAAATCTTTTTTTTTTTTGGCTGTAGCCTCTGCCTGCCTAAGAGTGTACAATCTGTAGGATGTTCTTGATGCCGTTAATGATTAGATTTTGTTGTGTCCACTTGTACCCGCTTATCAACCACTGGGTACTACCATCTTGTTGAAACTCTGGAAGACATGCAAACTAATATTCTCCACATAGGATGTTTTTATACAATGTTTATCACAATATCAGCACAGCAGCTGAAAAATGAGGAAGAATATTATTACACCTGCTCAATCTCTCCTTGTGCGTTGAAGTATAAGAACAATATCCCTCAAAAAGCAAACTGTCACTGACAGGTACATATCTGTGCATAGCTACCTCCAGTCCATATGAATGGTCTGTTCTACCACAACTACTGAGCCTGGCCCAAGACCTGATCCTGTCCCTCTCTTGGGACATTGAATTGTTTGGCCAGTCCTGCTGCCCTCTTTCCCCATAGCCCCACAACATGTCTGATAATTCTTCAGAAATCTAATCAGCTTTCTCACCTTAACCTGCCATATGGGACTCATTCACACGCTCAGGTACTTGGCTGAATGTGATCAAGTTATTCAGAGAATGGCACGACCAAGCCCCACAGAAATAGATGTCCACGCCAGCCTTACTAGCCTTCCTTGTCCACCCAGTTCTCCACAGAAAGACGGTTGCATATTTGCACCGTAATGAAGGGGACCTATTCTCTTTTCATCAATGAACATAGGAACTGAGCAGATTTCTACATAAATCACAGCCTTCACGCCATTCCCTTAATAAGTGCAGACCACTTAAAGAAAGAGTTTAAAGGATCAAGTAACTGAAGTGAATTTATTAAAGCACAGAAATTCCAATTAAAGATGCTTGGCATCCTACAAATTGTTCCTTTTCTGAAATATATGTTAAAATGTGTCTTCAAAGCAATTATTTGACAGTTTCATCTGTATATTTCTATAATGATAGCCCCCAGACTTTTCTCTTAACTTTCTTTATTCCCATTCACAAATAAATGTTGCAGAGCTTTTATTTTCTGCACAGGAATAGAATTTATATCTCAGAGTTTATTTTGACAAAATAAGAATGAGAGAGAGTCTACTAAACAGTACAAAAGAGCCTAGGTTTGTGTCCACAGAAGGGGAGGAGGTTCTACTTGCTAAAAAGTGACAATTATACACCGCATGAATACATTGACCCTGGACACATTATGTCATGTACATCCTCCTTGTCAGATCCAAGGAAGTGCCTGCTTCTTCATGCACATGAAAATCTTAAAATGTTCACTTCTTGCAAAAGACAGTAATCTTGCTTTCAAAGCAGGTAGGCTGTGGTAGCCTAAAGTAACCTGCAAAGCAGAAAATTCCTCAGAATTGTCTTCTGTTATTCCATGCATGTGCACAGTTTACAATATGTACTAAGTGCATAAATATTTATTATAGTTTTATAATTGCAATTTTACTATGTGGCTCACTGACACGGGGCTTGGAAGATTTCTCTGTTTCTCAGTTTTGCGTTTAATAAAATGTACACCAAAGTACAATCCTCAGATCGAATAATGCCGAATGAACTGAGATGTACAGACACTTATGTCTGGCTCTCCATGCACTACATAAAATTGTCAAAGTGTATTTACAAGACAGAAAGAGAGCATCTCAAAGGAGCTACTCTGTCACGTTTCCTAACAACACTGCAGATGTGTTTCGAGTTGAAACCTTCTACTCTTTATACTTGCTGAAGAACTGTAAATATAAGCAACCAAGTTCAGTAATGACAAATGCTGCCTTCCAAATTCCAATCATATCTGTTCTTAGTTACAGCAATTTCTACCAAAAAAAAAAAAAAAAAACTTTTGGAGCTATTTAGACACTTATCATTTTTAAGACTTAGAAATACAGACCTGGAGTAAAGCTAGACACTTGAATTGTGGAGATGTCCGTTCCAAGTATATCTTTTATAGTGAGCATCGCTGACTTGTTGCCAAGATCTATGGGCCTTCTCCAGTTTCTTTACCGCTGAAAAATAATTTTATTCTTCAGTATTTATCCTGATCCTTTTATAAGCTTTCTGCTTTTGTTCGCAGTATTATTTAACTTGTTCTCCTAAATAAATCTGGAGGAATGTTAACCTCGAAATCACAATGACGATTTTATCTCCTTTATCATCCTTTCAGCTGGAATATATGCTTTCAGACTCAGTGAACCAAATTCCCAAGTTTCTTGCGACACACTGAACCATGAGTTCTTAATGAATCCCTTTGCCAGCAAGTAAAGAAAAGACTTTAATGTAATCCACTCTGATATGTATTCAGAGGATAGCGAGTGCGTGTGCCACCTCAGAACTGGTCTGAAAACGGAACCTGAAATGCATTAAGCAGTTTCCAATCTTTGTATCTGAGTCCAACAGTTCATGATTAATGACCAGTTGCAAAAAGGCCTCTGCTTTGCACTTGCAAAATGACAGTGAGCAGGGAGGTGTCCAAGCATCCGACTGCTGCTGAGGTAGCAGGATCGCTTGCCTTCATGTGCAAGTCCTACATGGCTAAACAGTTAAATCCCAAAAAACTCGACCAGCAAGAAAATGCATGAGGAAATGTAAGTGGATGCTGTGGCAGAGGATTAATGTAGACTGGGACTCCTGGAATGTGGATTTCTTGTGGATGTTTAAAAATGAGAGGTTTACATTTGCTGTAAGGCAAACCTGTGCTTGGAAATTGCTGTTTGCCAAATACAGAGAATATCCATATATCTTCAGCCTCTGCCTTGATTTTCTATTAAATTAATGTAAAAAAGAAAAAGAAGTAAAGTCTTAGGGGCAAAATACATATACTGCATCCAGAATGCTCTTAAAATTTTAAGATATATGAAAAACAAAATCATAGCAAAGCACAGCAGCAAAAACTCTCAACTCATTTTAGCAAAAAAAAAAAAAATCAGCCATGGTGTCTCCTTCCATGCATATACATCCACTCCTTCTGAGAGCCTGGTTATGGGTCATAGAACTGGACATGCTTGTTGAGCTGTACCAAGGAAGGAGCCATCTTCTTTGACAAACCAGGTATATTCTTGATAAGTGTATCATTTAACATAATTTCTTCAACCTACTTTAAACATTTTTATACCTAATTTTATATTTAGGCACTGCATAGACAGTGTAAATGAATGATTCTTCTGCTAGGAAGTGCTGTGTGACTAAGGTACACCATCCTGCAGATCTGGAAAAACATGTTGCAGACAGAATTCACTGATCTTCTGCCAGACCCTCCATCAAGTCATGTTATGAGTGTAGCTGGAGGTCTTCTTAACCTAGTGCCATGGAAGCTCAGCCAAGGTCAAGCATCCTTAGTGGCAAGAATGCACTGGTTGACACCGCATGCCTGTCATCCATGCCATCACCCTATGAGATGTCCAGCCACCTCCAAGACCAAACACCCGGTCTCCAACAAGGTGCAAGGGCAGCTCCAGGTGCAGTGAAGTCTCTCTGCAGGGTACACAGGATTTCAGTGCCCACATATGCCCAGCTAGGGAGGATCAAGCTGTCCACAGGATGTCTGTGGTGACCACAGTGCATTCACTTGTGCCCACCACAAGCTGTAAAAGCACAACAGCTTAGGCTCATCCTCACAGCCATACCCACATCTTCCTGACTCAGCTCGCCACTGACTCCTGATCAACCTGTGCTTTCAGGATTACAGATCCTTCTCCTGGTCAGATCTTGCACTGAAGGTTTCAAAAACTGGGAAGAAGTGGGGGCTGATATCGGTGAGGGGCTTGAAGTGTGGGCAGTTATACTACTAGAAGTAGTATTGCCTTTTGCTCCACAGCCCAAAATCCACTGATTTCACTGGAGGGACCTGGAAATGAAGTACCTACCAATGCAAAGCATGTAACTGTTACTTATTCATTAAACAAAATCTATCTGGGATGTTATCCACAACCCAGAAAAATCTCCAAGTATTTCTAAAGAGCACACAGAGACACTGTGGGTGCTATTAGGTCCATTGAGCCAGAAAGATGGTGCAAGGCGGGCTGTGACAGTGGAGCCGCACAACGGGGCCACTGTAGGAGGAAACTCTTGGGTTTTGTGGGCTCCCACACTTCTTACTCTGCCCAGCCTTTGGATAACCTTTACCCTTAGCTCTGCTTGGAGAGCAACACACAGCAGTTGGTGTCCTTTTCTCTAGCTATAGTAGACAATATTTATAAGAGTTTGCTATACTAATTTCCTGACATTCTACCTCAGTTTTCTCACCCTTTATATTTTCCTTCAACACATTTTCATCCCTTCCTTCTTTCCTTAGTGTTCTTTAACAGCCATGCTCAAGACTAGCACCCACTTTACTTCAGTAATACTTACTACATTGGGAAGCAAATGAGAGTTCCACTCAGCGGTAGAAAATTGATGTGAAACACCATCTGACATGTTTATAGCAGCATTTAATTATTTAATCAATTTAATAACAGAATACTTAAACCAGCATCAAAAAAAATCACAGGGCATAACCAATTCAGTCTATAAATCAGACATTTTGCTCTTCTATTTTCATTCTTCAATTATATTCTGTGAACTAATCGGCAACACTTAATGGGAATATAGGCTGTAGACAGACTAACAGGTGGAGCAATCAGATCTTCACAAGAAAATTAATTCATACAGCCACTATTACTCTCTTAAACACACACATTCAGATTTGCACACACAGCCAAGCAAACAGCCTGTTAGTATTGCTAATTGTGATTACAGCCAAATGCCATAAAACAAATTTCACAATATTCAAGGCAATGATATCAGTAATATCAGTGCTCATACCATCTTTTTTTTTTTTTTTTAAATTACCTTTGTAATCTTCAGATAGGCTTTTCCTTGTTTCTTTTCTTGATTTGAGAGCAAGATAATTGTTTTGTATCCCAGTGTTCATACCGGGTTTATTTTAACTTTATTAAAACCACTGTGTTAATTTCTGAATTGAACAGACAGTATGTCAAAATGTCTAACGGTGGTTCTCATGAGACAGAGTAACGCACTCCAACGCAAAAAGCAATAATAAAATGTTTAAAGAATATTCCATCAAGACTAATTTTTTCCCACCAAGTATCCTGCTTTCAAACAGCTGAAATTCTTGCTTTTAGAAAGCAAGCAGTTCTGGTTTTGGGAAACTCTGCTAGGCATTACAGTTACCTCTCTGTGAGGGTGTTATCTTCTGAAGCCCCCAGGTGCTTCCCTGCACCCATCACATGTGCTCTGCTTGGTCCCTCCGGCAGGAGCTGGAGTTGGCGGCCCTTGCGTGGGGCCTGGGCCTCCTTGAGCAGAAATCAAACACTGGCAGATACTGGCCTGTAAATGGGGGGCTGGGAGGGCCCAGGCAGCTGAGGAGAAAGCCTTTCCCAAACAGGCAAACTGCAATTGAAACTCTTTTTCAGAGAGCTTTTCTAAATCAGCATACAAAAGACAATAATATGTACAAGGTATCCCGCATTGTGTTTGGTGCTCTTGGTGACCCATACTTCTTAATGAGCTGTGCTGGGAGTTAAGGAATTGTCTGGATTACTTAAATTTTAGGGATGGCTCCAGGAGCAGAGATTTTAGTAATGCACCCTGAGCTCCTGCTGGGGGCTGGCTCCTCCGAAGCTCAGCACGAGGAGCTGCCAAGCAGCTCTTCAGTGTGCAGTTAGGCAGGAATGCGTAAATCCTGAATACAGCCTGAATAAAAACGAGATTTCTCCTTTGCACAGCATTGCTACATTGGAGCAGGCGGAGGTGACCTCAGCAGAAGGACCTCTCTCTACAGCGTGTCAGAAGCGCAGGGCCGAGGTGTGCACTGCCCACCCGAGCCTGAAGGGTCTGGCTGGCTGAGGTTCATGCACAGACTGTATGTATGCTGCTCCAGGTAGAAAGAGAAATGAGTTAGACTGGGAGTGCATTGTGTCCACCATTCAGCAGCGTGGTAAAGGGCAGGGTCCAGGCTCAGCTCTGCCCAAAACTGCCTACCATTACAGCAGAAGTGTGAAGCAAAGCCTCCAGCTGTGCTATAGCTGGGCTTGAATGTTCACTGCCTGTACAAAGAGTGAATCTCAGAGATTCTCAGGGGAAAGAGAAGATAGGCATAGTGGGAAAGGACTGAAAGCTGCTCATGGTATCTAACACCCACTGTCTGTTGTGCCTCTGGCATCTCTTCTCAGCTCATCCACACTGCACATCTCCCACCAGCATGGGGATGCTCTGACAGGAGGGCTCGGTGGGACCTTCAGATGCTCGGAGGGAAAAGATCCTCCACATCCTGAGTTTGAATACTGCCTAGTCCCCTGGATCACCCAAACACATCTTGTCTTCAATTCCTCTCCACTGTACAGGAAAGAAGGAAGCATTTACCTTGTAATCGGCTGACTGAAAAACAAAAAGCCACATCATTCATCAGTTTTGTGTTTTGTATTTTTTATCCTAGCATGGTTTGACTCACAAGAAATCCAATTACCCCAACACTTCTGTGGCTGTCTTTATTGGGGTAAATCCTTCTTTCTTCCTATCTGCCATCAGGAAAAAGAATATGTGTGAATAATCTAATATTCTGTGAGTAAAAGAAAAAAAGAAAGGAAGAAACAGAAAGTTATGAGCACTCCTCTGACACAACAGGAGGAGCAGGAAATCATTCCCAACAGAGCTGAGAAAAAACAGCTCCTTGCCATAAATACTCGTCTATCCAAGTTTCCAGTTTCCCACAGAGTGGGAATGAGGATGAGGAAATAGATGTGTCACCAGGAAAGTTGTGTAAAAAGGTGTATTTTCCATTCGACTCTGAAAGCTGTGCAGTTAGGTAGTGTTAACTCACATTCGGCAGCAAATTCATTATTGCCATAGCTCAGCAAGATGCTCTGTCTTCCTTGCTCACGAGCCTCCCATTTTGGTTGACATTATCGACATTTCCAAAGCAGTCAGAGCTGCAGACAGAGCCTGGCTGGCAGTCGGCTCCAGTTGCAAGAAATACCTGCTTTGCTGAGCATTGCCCCCCGGGGGCACTTCCAGCCAGCCCTTCTCAGCATCCAGCGTCGCTCTCCCATCCTTTGGTGGTCAATAGTTCATTGTCCTCCAAAGCACAGATCTAGGTCCTTATGGTCACTGTCAGAGGAAACAAAGACAGAACTCCCTTGTAATGACATCCAGATCACATCTATCCTCGTGGCTGTGTTACAATACGTGTAGATTATTGTTAAGAGGTAATCAGTTTTTATAACCACATTTATAAGAAGTGTTGGAGCACCTACAGCAGAGAATCAAGACTGCTCCCCCCCCCCTCCCCCCCCCACATTTTATGAGTGTACAAATGCAAAGGGATACATTTCGAACTTGAATTTACAGCTGCTGCAATAAAGGCCTTTTGTTTTCACTTTCAACTAAGCTCAGAAGGGGATGCAGCACCGCCAACCTAACTTACTAAAATAACTTTTCTACTTAATTAATGGAAAACAGAAAGGCTGCAAGTGATAAATCATCCAAAGCCAGGAACGCAGAGTGAAGTCTGACATGGTCTCTCTGCTTCACACCATTAAGTTTTTGTCACAGCTTTGGGGGTTAGAGACAGAGAATCATTCTTAGCTTTAAAGTAGGAAATATGTCTCGTCCTTCACATTGTTTCAGTTTAGCCTTTATATTTAATTGTAGATTGCCCTTCTTATGCAGAGAGCTTATTACAGTTTTCATTTTCTCTTGTTTACATTTTCATATCAATTTTTTCCCACCAATCTGCAATTTAGAGGCTGCTCAATGACACTAATGTTAATGGCATATATTATGCTTCTGTTCCACAACAGTGCATGTTTTTTAAAAACATAAAGTGCCCATTTTGCAGATGCTCTGACAGTCTCACACTTTTATCCCTGCCTCCACTCTGTAGTTATACAGAACCTTGACTTATCCAACAGGGATGTCAGGAGACCAAAAATATCTCAATAAATTCCATCCAAGGTCTTTTCTCCCCATCTCATAGCTCAGATGGAGGGTGGTTATCCACAGTCCTGTTGACGTAAACAAACAGCACCCAAAGAGCTAAACAAAAGTGGAAGAGCAGATGTCGACAAGAGGAATTATTCCCCCATTTATTATTAGGGAAGTATCCAGTGTCATGATGTCATTGGAGATAACAGAGGGGCTGTGAAGGGGATAAGCTGCAGGCAGCAGGTCTCTCTTCGTAGCTTAATATTCAGGTGATGCCAGGCAGAGAGGGCTGCAGCATTTTCAAGAATAAGGAGATTCGGATCTTCCCTACTCAGCCTGAGCTGAGAGCTTTTCCTAAACAAGCCTGTGAACACACACAGCTGGCAATCCCACTGTGCTTTATACACTAGAGTGAGGGCTTTGTCAGGCACTCGCAAAGCTTTTCTGAGAATTTGTAGAAGTCATTTCAGAAAAGATCCCCATTTCGTGTTATTTTTTTTTCAAATCTCTGTATGAGGCCAATGCAAAGGGTCTACCTGTTGCTTGCTACAGACAGTGACGAGGACCAATGCTGATTTGCCGTGCTAGCAAGAATGGGAGAGTTTTTGCTGTTCCTACTGCAGAGCTGCAGGATTGGGCCTGGCCACAATGGGAAAGTATTCAGAACCTGTTCCGAGGAAAATTCATGTTCACATTTATTGTTCTTTTCCTGGAAAAGTAACTTCTTGCTTTCTCCAGCAGGAGTGGTCATAGCTTTTGGTCAAGCTTATTGTTCCTTCACAGAATCTTGAGTTTCCAAATAATCTTGTGTAAAGGCATGTAGGAGGGAGATGTTAGGACTGTTGTGGGGTGAAATATGCCAATATTTCTGTAAAACTGTTTTTTGTTACAAAATTAAACCCCTAAATATTGTAATATTTTGTATCTTAAGCATTAAAATAAAAAAATCCATTCTTCTGTCTGCTTTTCCTTAATGTCTTTTTTGTCTAATCTTTTCAATATAGATTACAAAGAACCCTCGCCTTCTTCCCTCCTGATTCTCATCAGAATAAGCGGGATGGGACTCAGTTTTCCACCTGCTGAATCTGGGAAACAGTCATTTGTGCATGTCACTACAAATATGGGGTAATTTGGCTAACAGTAGATACTTACTCTCCTAGAAATATGAAATCAGTGGACTGCATCAGTAGTTCAAACTATGATGTAAAATAACATTGTGGAGAAAGGAATGCAGGGTGCATGGATGGACCAAATGTTCTCCAAACACTTGGTCTCACCTCTCATGAATGAAAACGCAAAATCCCAGCCATGCTGGCACTGACCAGGTCAAGCAGGAGTAACACTATTTACTGCTTTACTGGTTCAGTTGCAATTTTTTCAAAATGTTGCTCAAAGTATGAACAGCTGCCTATGCACATTCACAGAGGGCTTGACTCTGTTTGTCAGCTTTCACTGCTACCTGCAGCTGAGGAGCACAAAATTACTGATTTAACAGTAACTTTGCACTAAACTGCCCTCCGTGCTGAACAGGCCAATTCTCCCTCTTATTGTTTTAATTAGTTTTGAGCTTTGATGACACCCATTAGAGGTGATAATTAAGAGAACCTTAGTTTAAGGTTCCTCCAGGTAACTGGCAGGTTTTTATCTCTTTCAAAATACAATTCAATTCCTCTCCCTACTTCAGTCGCAAAAAAAAAAAATAAAAAAATAAAAAAAAAATTACTGACCCATGTTTTTTCGATCCTCTTTTTTTTTTTTTTTTCTTACAAAACTACCAGAGACAAAGACAGGAAAGTGATATAAACTGGTCCGCCCACTACAGCAAGATATAAACACTTGATGGTGTCCTACAGACAGGGCTATTTTAGGCTTTAATTATAAGAGTTGTCCTTGCTCATTAACGATACACTACTGAAGTGCAACAAAAGTAAGTGATTCATTGCTGACACATGGTATTTCATGAGCAGCCATTAATTAGCGAAGTAACACTTGGATATAAATTGGTGAAGAGCATCAGTAAATGGAACTTTAATCAGGATCTCCCTTAACCCTCTTCTTGTGCACCTCACAAGAGGCTTTCAGTGGCTGAGCTCCTGTGGAAGCACAACGCAGCCCCGCAGCAGCAGAGCAGCCCCCACCAGCGTTGTCGCAGCTGGGGCTATGCTGATTTACACCAGCCAGGGTCAGAAACCTGTTGGGGAGGAAAAAAACGCCCAAGCAGGAATCAGAGTGTTTTCTTCCTGAAATCAAGAAGAGAAGAGGAAACTTGTTCCTCATCTGACTCCCTGCCAAAGGCTTTTGTATCAGTGAAGTTTGCAGGCTGGGGTGGAAGAGCTGTGCCGTGTTTGCCTGCTGCATGGGGTCCTTTGCTCCTCCCAAAACTGTCTGAGGACTGGCAAACATTTTCATTCCACAACACTAGGTATATTTGCAGTTTTGACATAAAGTACATTAAGTTCAATGGGAGGGAGCAAGTAGAAGACTTCATAAGCTACCACTCTTTACAAGGTACACAACAGTGTTTAAAAAAAAAAATAAAAATAAAAAGACCAAAGTGTAAAATCAAGAGCACAGGCAGAGGACTTTCCATACCATTGCATGTAACCTTCTTTGCTAATTTTCAGTTTGATTACATTCTCTGCCATAAGAGTCAATGGAATTAATAATTCGTCAATTCTACCACAAGGCTAGGACTAATCTGTGTTTTATTTTCTAATCCCAAGAACAGGAAAATCAAACTTTTGCAACAAGAAAACTTTGTGGACCCCTCACGGTTTGTAAATCAGGCATTTATCCACGTAACAGATTACAAAACTGGAGAATGTCATTTACCTGAAAGCACGACCCTCTACAGGTATGCTTTTAGAGCATTCTGTAAGTTCTTGCGATGATTTCTGTGTTGCTGTAGTGCAAATACCCTTGTTAGGAGTTGTATTTACAAGAGATATGTGAAACCTGTGCTGGTTTCAGCACGGGCTGATTATGCATTCAGGACATATTTGCAGATACCTAAGGCTGCTGGCTATTAAACCAGAAGAATATAAAAATCAAATTCTCTTTCAAAAGTTACTGTTATTTTTCTCAGCTGGAACATCAATTTAACATTTTAGGGGAACTGCTTTCTTTTTAAAGTGATGCTGTGAAGAGAAATTTCCACTGGTAGGTGACTGAGAGCAATTTATTCAGCCTGTAGTAGCTATGCTAAGTTCTAGCCCAGATAAGGAGTTATTAGACAGCAGATCCAGGGGACATGCTTCCTGGAATGGTCCTACAGTCTCTGCAGGAATATACCTGAAATACTGTACTAACGTTACTCATGAAGATATTTTAGAGAGAACTTATCATATAGAAAATCTCAGGGAGATTTTTGTGAGGAGTCATGAGGAGCAGGCATTCCTTTGGAAGAAACTACAAGTTTCACTAAAACAATAACAAAAACAGGAGAGAGCTCCTAATCTGAGTAGGGACTTCTGGTGATTCCTGCCCTGATTCTCCCTGTACCTCCCACAGTATTACTCTGGACTCACAAGGGAGAGCAGAAAATATTTACAGATGCCACAGTGTATTAGAGGCAAAGACAGCTTCTGTTTGTTACTTAAGAATTCACACTTGTGCTGTCAGGGGGCCGCAAATGTAAGATGAGGGCTATACTGCAGGAATGCTTAAAGAGGGATATGCAATAAGCAGTGGCTCATGGGTTACAGCAATGGGAACCCTGGGTGCAGTTTGGAGGGGAAGCCAAGTGCAGCCTGAGAAGGAGGACCAGGTAGGGTCAGAGGTGGTGGTTCAGCTCCCTCGGCTAGATCAATTCAGATCCAAAACAAAGCTTAGTATTTACTATGAGACATGGGTGTTTTTTTTAATCAAGCGGCCTAGCCTGAGGGTGTTACAAGATCGATAAACAAATACAAAACCCTTTACCCCCAAGCAACCAGTTAAGTGCTTGTTCCAAATGCTGCCACCAGTTGACCCAAGTCCTCCATCTGCCTTCTGAGCCAAGGAGAGGGTGGCTTGAAGTCAACTTCACAGGCAGCTGCAATGTCAGGTCAGCAGCCAATGAGTTAACAAACACAAAGACACTTCACTTTTAATAGTGGATAATGGAGAATAAAAGTGAAGTTTATACAGCCAGGAATGGATTCAAATTGGGCTTCCTTGCACTGTTACCCTTCTTTCCTAAAGTGCTGCAGTACAATTCCTCTTCACAGATCAAGAGAGCAAGCAGGACACCATTGCTAACTCCCCAGTAACCCCTACAATGGTTGCTGCTTAGTCCTATACGAGTAAAGAAATCTGCATTTTCTTGTGTATTATCAACCTTAAAGAGCTAAATAACATGCATGAAGAAGAAACTTTTTTTTCTCCAACACAATGATCAGTCCTGTGAAAACCCAGAGAGGGTTATCATGGAAGTGTCACATTAAATGCAAGGTGCACTGCCCTTTGATGCACTCTGAGAGACATTTAAAACATCAATAATGGAAGACATCATTAGTCACACTGCTAAAAAGGACCAGGAGTACTATCAGGTCACTAATTATTTAGACAAAGTAATAAACAATCTAGAATTTAGCAGGCATCAGAATAGATCAATTCTAAAGTTTGCACTGAGATTTTAGCAGCTAAGTTTAAACCACTGTGTTTTCAGCCTTGTAAGAAATGCGCCATATACTGAGTAAATTTTTGTGCATGTATGTTGCAAAGTCTGTTAGTATATGAATCCATCATTTAAAATCACCCTTGGAATAGCTTTAAGAATATTTATATTATTAAGATAAACAAATCAATTCCAGAGCTTTTAGAGGTGACAGCTGACTTCTTTCTAGTGTGTATGGACTTCTAATCTATGGTGGTAAATTATATTTGTGTTTTGTTCTGCTTTATCTATTTCTGTGAGCCAAGAACCAGAATACATTTTATAAAATAAAGGCCAGAGAATTCAGTACTGTTCAGTTCTGATTTTTTTTCCACAGAAAGTGTAATTAACCTGTGATTGAGGCTGAGAGTATATCACAGTTCAAAAGGTATTTTTTTATGAGTGTGTAAGGGTGTTCTGCTGAACGTACTTAAGGAAGAGATGCCAAATATCCTGCTTTAAGGTTATGCTGATCTCTATTTGAGACTCAGATGAGGTACCATGTGGGAGCCAAGTCCCACACCTGTTTGCTGGAGAACCGCTACACCTTCTTTTGCGGCATAGGAAGCAGGACAAAGGACTGTAAGTCTGCTCCGATGCTTGTACAATCCTATGAAAATAATTAACAGTTTCCATAAGTACATTGGATTATCATAAACTAGCCTTCGAACACATACACACGCTAAACTACAAACATCTGCATGTTTGGCCCTAGTTGTTTGCTCGGCTGTTCTGGCAAAGACATGGGCAGGATAGTCCTGCATGTAATGATCTACCAGAGAAGTTCAGTGCAGCTCCTGTTCCTACTGCAGACATCACATGTGACCTCAGGGAACTCATTTACTCTGTCTGTGCTTTGGCTCTCTATTTGTGAGACTGAACACAGCATCCCACACTGACACCTGGAGACTACAGTCACTTAAGTGTTGTGTATATTATGGACATAAACAAGAAACAGGGAATGCATAGATTTCAGTAAGAGTTTGTATAGGGTTTCAGGTTACAGTGAATTGTCCATTGCTTTAAAAAAAACATGATATATTTAAACTTACTAGTATTTGAAGAACATATTTTAGGTGTGGTAGGATATATCAGTTTGCCTCCTTTTTCTTCTTGTATGGTAAACTTTGTGTTTTTAAGACTCGAAGTGTCAGTGTCTATTCAAGTACTAGAAGTTTTAAACCTGTGCATTACGTGGCTTTTCTTTCTCGACCATGCACAGTGCCAGTGCTGTGCTAGAGGCGAGTGGGCTCAGTGGTCGCTAGTGGGATGGCACACCCGAGCTGCAGCAGCAGCTGGCTAATGCTTGGAGGTGCTTCCAGCAAGAGGCTCACTGGATGCTGCCTCCGTGTTTGTTTTGTTTTTTTCACTCTATAAGATTTGTGATTTTGTCAAGAAATGTACTTGGGCAGCCTTAGTTCTCAGGTAAATCTGTGTGCTCTGTGTGTCTGCAGCAGCTGGAGCACGGCTGAGGTCACGGGTGACCCAGATCTCCGTCCACAGTCCTGTTGAAGGCATTAGTGTGCAATGGGTCTGCTTCTCAGAAGACAAATGAAACAAAAAGTAAAGCTGCTCATATCTAAACATGGCACTTATCTAAATACATAAGCCATTACAGCCACACTCCTGAAGATAGCTGAAAATAAATACAAACAGGCAGATAGATAAATGCGTCTGTGATAGCCACACCAATTTCCAGACAAACAGCTTTAAAAGGCAATTCCTTCATAGAACACAATGCTTTGAAAGGCATCAGACGTGTCTCACCAGAGAAGACTGGAAATGTAAAACAGGATGAAATTACAACATGGGCAAAAACTGTGCCAAGAGTTCTGTGTCTGAAACTTGCCTCGTAGGTACATCTGAGCTAAGAATGGGGAATTTCAAAGGGAAAAGCACGGTAACTACGAAGTCAAATCAGAGAAGAAAGAAGAGATATGAAGAAATATGATTTCCAGAAGAAAGGAAATGTGAGACTGGCCCTGATATATAGTAGATATATCTATTTTATTTCTCTGATGGAAAGCTGTATTCCCTCAATGCATAAAGTATTTTTTAACTCTCCTACAGACAACTGATTTGGATTATACAGAGATCTCATGGGTATATGTATTGTTTCTCTTCTTCATTTTTGATGTTTATATCCTTATTTTCATCTGTGATATAGGAACTAATGTTCTGAGAAGCCAGATTTGCCACTAAGGGTCTATATATTTACTGGCCATATCCTAAGAAACTAACATCTATTCCCCCAGTCTCATATTTCAGAGTGATTGAGTATGTGTTGTAATTCACTTGTCCATTTTGTTTTTTTTTTTCTTGTTTGCCTATTTTTATGACATTGTTTTGTTAAAAGAAAAAAGGAAACCACACTCTTCCAGCACTAAATTATCTGCTTTCCATTTACATATACATAGGATAGCTGCAAATATGTCTTCCTCTTCCTTCTGGGTTTCAGGTTTTATCTCCATATAACATCTGTACATTCTGAATTCAAGATACACATGACCTTTATCTTCTAAGTCCAATGTGACCTCTGGGATAGAACCAATAACCTTCTTTTCATGAAAGTAAATTTGGATGTTAATTGAGCTGGATACAGCAATTGGCCAACTCTCATAAATGAAGTGAAAAGACATAGCTTTCAATCATACTCATTTTATGAGTTTACAGAAAAAAAAAACTATGAAAAAGTTACACATCATCTATTACTAAAACCGGAACCGTGCCCAAGCACAATTTAACAAAGCAGATTCCAGGTTTTGGAAAGACCCAGAGCCACCAGACATGATGGTCTGTCTGGAAGCTCTCACCACTGCCCCACA
>VXAA01006877.1:632105-690647 GCA_013399115.1 Anseranas semipalmata | reverse complement strand
AAAAAAAAAACTGACAGATGCTCATCAGAATCATTACAAAATTTTCTGGCTCTTCTGCAATTTCAAAACAGATGCTAAAGTCCCTACTTTAATTCACTCTGAATTCAACAACTGAGGACATAATAAAAGTGGATCAGGTGGGTATTTTAAAACATAAATCATAAGATGGTATGTCAAAGTGATGTTTTCCCAGTGATAAGAGAATAGGAAAATAAAATAGCAGATAAATGGGTTGTGTGGGAAGAAGATACAACACATAGCAGCCAGCTGCCCATAGATGTTAAAAAAGAAGGACATCAAATTTAGAGGAGAGGCAGCAGAAAATAAGAAAATACATCCTAAAGGATTTAAAAGGCACAGGCGAGAGACCATTTCATTAGTGGTTTTGAATTTTCCACAGTTTCTTTTGCCAAAGACTGAAAAAAATCCAAGTCAGTTACAAAACAATTATTAAAATATTTCAGCTCCTGAAAATTGCTTTTCCTGAGCATCTTTTTTCTGTTTTTTTTTTTTTTTTTATTAGACCATAAATATGTCAATACAATTTCAGTAGAGGCATAATGAAGACATTACCAGCAACAGTGGGAAATGTGTTCATTTGAAAATTTGCAAAATGAGAACTGTCAGTATTCCTCCAGCTTCTCCGGATGCCATGTCTGGCTTTGGACTGGTTTCCCAGGGGAGAAAGCAGATACAATGAATAAATGGCTTCCCCCACAGAGACTTCTATTAAACAGGTACGTGCTTTCTAGGAGCAAGCACTTGGCACAGCAGAAGGCACCTTCCTCTTCTGAATCAGACCGGTGAACTCAGGCAAAAATAGGGGCTCAGTTCCTGGCCAGCCTTGTGATGTCTCAAGACCTCCTCCCTTGGCGCTGCCCTTCCAGGGGGTTCCAGGAGAAGTTCCTGGGTCGGGTCCCCACATGGGCAGAAGAAAGGGCGGTGAATGAGGGCAGCGGCCCCGCGGGGCAGGTCTACCTGGGCAGGAGAGGAGCGTCCTACCGCAGGGGCAGAACCACCAGCGCTGGGCAATGGCAAGAATCCCCCAGGGCTTGCCCAGTTCCTTGTTACTCTCTCCCCAGGGATCTGCACAGGCAGGGTGTTTGGCACTCTGCTTCTTGCGACACCGTGGCTCAGCAAGGCTGACTTCGTTTTTTTCTGCCCCCGACTCCAGAAGCCAAAGGGTGTAGCAAAAGCAGCACAGAACTGCAACTCTAGCCAACAGATTTGAAATCATCTCTACCAAATTTATTTCAAGGATCTTGTTTTGATCAAAATGCTCTTTAATTCTTGACAAACCATCTCCTTTTCTAAATATACTCCTTCTCCCTACTTCTGTTAGGTCCCAAGGGGGAACCATTCTAGGACGTTGAACCACACAGACTAAAGCTACAACATGGATATACTTCTTACTACCAACAGAATAAGATGAGAGGTAAAGAGAGGAACACATATGAATTCACAATTCCTGTAGGAGAAATAGCCCCAGCCCTGGCCTCCCCCATATATTATTACCTCAAGGATTGTCTTCACTAAAGAACATTCCCAGTGTAAACAAAGAAGCCTATATTTCTTCAACACTGAAAAACACTTTTTGGCTTTGCTCTATGGAAGTGTTCAGTTGAATTCATCAAGAGCCCAATTCTAACCTAAACAGAAAACAAATAAAACATCCTTCTGCACTATGCTTTTTAATCTTTCAGTCACCAGATTTTTTTTAACCTCCCACTTCACTGAACACCACAAAAAGTCATGCAGAAGAAAAATACTGTATTGCTAGAGACACATAGCTCAAGCAAAGGCTTGTGAAGGAAAATAGTTTTACAGTGTTTCCCCCCAAAAATCCTTATAGCCTCTACATCGTGACTGCCTCTTTCCCTGCTGGGATGGCACAAACCTCTTCCAGCAAGGAATTACTTAGTGCCTGGCAGCGGGACTAGCAATAGCTGAGATTGGCCACAGCACTCATGTTGACACATCCTAGGTTTGAACTCCTGCAGACCACAGGCAGGCAGTTTTTGTGTTTGAATTCATTCACGGAAAGAGCAGTTTGGGATGGTTTAGGGTTTTCTTTATGAAAGTTTTCTATTACCACTTACTATGAAGTATATAGTAATTGCATCAGTGCTGGTCAGATTGTTAAAGAATTGCCTGTTCTTTCTCCATGACCTTAAAAGTGGACCTATTTTCAAGAGCTTTTCTGGTCACATGCGGTCTGGATATTAAATGCAATCGGAGAGCCTTTCTGACGTGCAAGAAAGAGGGAATGGGAGCACTTAGATTGTGGGAATTCTTGAGAGGGACCGCACAATTGTTCAAAAGTGCTGTCAAAATAAATATTAGTCAAAAAATACCACACTGTGCAGCCTGCAATGTGCCAGTCAAAGCATCTCAAGCTTTTGCTTAATCCAAGACGGTCCTCTGAGATCGGTCGTCCCGATTGTTGGCACACCTGCCCCAGGCTGGAGCTGCTGGAAGCTGTGGGCTAGTCCGCTGGTGGGTCCCCTCTGGAGTCCCATTTGGAGACAGGCACCGGCAGCTGTTTGGGGATGTTGGCATCGCTGTCTGCTTGTGCTGGAGGTAGCAGTAAAACTGACAAGAGCATCAGCCTCACTGAGCTGAAATGCCCTGTCCTGGGAGCTTGTCATTTGGCAGAAATTTCAAAACCAGAAAAATGCTTCCACCACAAATAACAGTGAGATCTAACCTGGAGAGGGAGGGAAGAAGTGGGGGCTATTTCATATTATGGAAGCTTTTCCTTTTTATTTATTTTTTTTTTTTCCAGCTCTTCTTGATGGTGACAAATGACTCCACAGTACCTGTGGTCCGGCAGCGTGCCCTCTGCCTGGCCCCAGAACTGCCACCTCATCTTTCAGTTCCACCTCGCTTCCCTCCTCCAAGGACTCAAGAGTCGTGCAGCATGTCACAAAAGCCTTCTTGGCTCTTCTGAATTAGTCTGGATACAATGCATTTCAATTAAACAAGGCTTCAAATAATTATTTCAAACACTTCCCTTTGAAAACTGCAATGAGTAAGAAACTCTGGGAGGAGTGACAAAGATCTACTTGGGGAATTTCTCCTGCAAAGGAAATAAATAGAAGGTTGTTAGATACTTTTGCACTGCATAATCAGTTCGCACTGTTAGTATCCCCAGACAGTGCCGTGTGTTTAGAGGGTGCTGCAGTTGGGATTTTCCTCATCACCTGCAACAGCTGCAGCAGCATCTTGCTGACACCAGGCTCCTGCAAGAGACCCAAAGGAAAGAACAGCAGCAGATTACAAAATCACCATGAGTATAAAGTTCCTGTCCTCTCCCAAAATCTGACCTCCACAAGTAAAAGCTCCCTCCCCAGGACCTGACGGTGCAGTTAACAATCTCCAACTCTCTGTCCTGCTGCTAGGAGTGCTCTCCTGGAAGTGGGGACCTGGATCCCACCCCAACTCTAAGGACCATCCACATGCAACGACCATTAGTTAAAACAGAGACACAGCCGGAGGCAGAACAAGGATGTTCTGGCAGCAATAAATCCCCAGCAGTCTTCTCTTCCTGACACATCTTTCTCCTCTACCATAGACCAACAGGGCATCACCCTGCTGCCCCCTCCTCATTTCCATACCAACTTTGAACCTCCTCCTCCCCAGGGCTCTCTCATGCTCCATTGTGCTGGACTCCTACGGGAGCAGAAGGAGGCTCTCACGATGAACATGTGCATCCTGAGTCCGTAGGAAAAGTATCCATATGCTGCAGCACAGACTGAGATTTCAAAGCAGAAGCTTGTTCTGCACCAGAGTGGCAGCAAAGCTCAGCAGGCTTTTTGTGGTGCAAGATCCCCCACTAACTGCAACGTGCAGAACGGGTAGGAGCAAAGTCCAAGTCTTTCACCAACACGAGGCAAAATTAAACCTCCGCAAAAATATTCCAGATCTATGATGTCACTTACCCATATTTGAAAACTACTCCCACTTCATGGCATTTGGATCATGTCTGTCCTGATAACAGAGGCTTTCTCTCTTCCACATCAATACATTTAATTCTTCAGTGTTCTGGTGTCAGTAAGGCCAGTGTTTAAAATTGTTACGAAACACATCAGTAAAACATATGTCCCTTACATAAGCATATATGAATACAGTGGAACTAAAAGCTGTCCCATTATATTGATACTATTGAAAACACATATTGAAAACACATACATATCTGTGCACATACAGGGGAGAGTGTGTGTAGCTGTAACGATACATGTATATATGTGAAATGCAGCCCACTGCTGTCAGTAGCAAAACTCCCCATGGATCCAACATTACATAGAACTTCATCTTACATATTAAATACAGATTTATAGGTTTTCCAGCTGAGTTTTTGAAGACCACTGGGAGGATTTGATATCTAAATTCCATATGCAACTTCAAAAATATTTGTTTGCTTTGAAATTGTGCGTATAGTTACCTGCATTAATCAGTCATTTACAATTGCAGCTATCAAATTATCATTTATTAGCTGCAAATAATTTCATGCGCACATTCATATGAACCCCATTTATGAAAATGTTTTCCCAAGAAGCACACATCTGGGTGCAGATGTACACATCCCATCCCGACAATTCAGTCCTTATCTTGTACCTGTTATTTACTTTCTCTCTCAAAAAAGAAAAAAAAAAATTGAAAAGCTTTTTCCCAGAATTCCCTAGAATAATATCCAAAATATACAGTTGGTTTTATCCCTGATGAAGTCTTGAAATAAAACAAGCAAACCCCTCAGATGAACTCTCCAGGCCTGAGCGGATTTAGTTTAATTTGTCACAGTCCTCTGTGGAGCTGCTGTTCCAGGGAAAGCAGCAGGTCTTGATCTTGGGCTCTAACAGATGGCCCCAACAATATGACAGTAATAGCATCTGACATGTGTTGTTTCAATGATCTGTCTAACTCTGGGAGAAGTATGCAAGCGTTACATACCATGTGCTGCTTCAGATTGTTATTTTTGGCATACTTCTGTTGGCATATGTTATGATGAACCATTCACAACATCTTACATTTCCATCATAAAATAAAGGAGAAAAAAAGGAGAGTAAGTCCATAAACCTACCATTTAACCTTGTTCCCAAGGTAACATTTCCTTTGCATATGGGTCAGCTCCACAGAAATCAAAACCCAAACTGTATTTTGAGGGATTAGCTGCATTGCATGAAGTGGAGTCCTGGGGACAGTAGAGAGACAAGTTGATGGAAATATTTATGGCCTGGCTCTCAGAGTGTTTCACAGTGACACGTAATCAGTGTTTTCTACAAAATGTGTTAAATGGTGGCAATCTACAACCTGACTGGCACCTGGCAATTAGGGAGCTGTGAGGAGGGGACCCAGAAGGGACCAGGTGCCCCTTCAAGGTGGAGCTTTCCTGCTAATTGCAGAGGTAATGAACATGTCCTCTCTCAAACCCAGAGGGTTTTCTTCAGGAATTCGTGATTTTACTCATTGACAGGTTTAGCAAAATAGGATTTCAGGCTGTGAAATGCTTTCAACTGCAAGTAGCAAAATCTGGCTAAAGCAGGAACATCAATGATTTTCACTGAGTGCAAGTCATTGAAATGTCTTAGCATCATAAACTACTCTTGATTGCTTTTTTCGCAAACGAGCTGCTGCCAAATAGAGGACAGACGGCAACAGGGAAACCCATCTCAGCTGCCTTCCTCTTCAATTTGCAGTTACACCCCCTACCATTTTTCCCCTTAAAAGCTTATCTAGCTCCTCACAAAATTATTTATTGTTATTGCTACATGGGTTGTTTATTCAGTTGATGAAGGACAGGCTCCAGCAGCCTCTCCTCCCCGTCCCTCCAGGCCCTACCTCTCCTTGCCTCCAGCTGATGCCACCTTTTCTTCTGGCTTGGCTCAGCCTTGCTCAGAGAAGCAGGAGCTTGCTTCTAGCCCCATCTCCTCTTCACAGCCCTGTGCCTTTTCAACCGGCTCTTCTCCAAAGAAGTGGGACCCCTCTTAGTGAATCTAAAGGGGTCTTTAAGTGGAGAGGTGTGAAAAAGCTACAGTACAGAGAGAGGTGAAAAAATCATGGGTTTTGATGTTTAAAAAAAGAAAGCCATTCTGCAGCACAGCCTTGAATTCTCCTCTCTGTGAAGAGGAACATGATGGGCATTCATAACAAAGGTACCACAGCTCAGACACAAGGAGCTACAGTATCTGCACCAGAGGCCTTAGAGAAATGATGTTTCAGGGGTCACAGTCTAGAGTGGCCACATCTCTTTCACTCTGGCTACAGACCATGGGTGGGGCTTAGGAAAAGAATGGAAACTAAGAATGGAGAGTCCCATCCCTGTGGTGTGGAGAAGAGCGGCTGACTGCAGTGTCTCGAAAATCCACTGGGGAAATGCAAGGAGAAGAGTGGGGCAGGGGAGGTCTTCTGCAAGAGCACCTGAGCAGCAAAGGTGCCACTGTGATGGAGACGAAGCCACAAGCAGACTGGTGCATTTTGAGTACAGGGCAGACAGAAGAAGACAGTGCCAACACCAACGTCTCCAGTCAGCAGCGCTCAGGATACTTGCACAGACCCACTCGCACTGATCTCCATGATGGCTCAGGCTGCTGCTGCAGAAAGAGTGGGACAAGGCAGTAGGACAAGAGGCAGTCGGTCAACTTTGCAGGAGAGACAGTTTCAGCTGGCTATGGGAAAGATTTCCAGCTTCAGCAGCAGTGTAACACGTGACGGGGCTGCCCTCAGAGGAATTTGCCATGGAGGAGCCAGCCAGATCTCTAGCTCTCATTTGCTCTGCAGTCACTGGAGGGGCCCAATCCACCGCCCAGATGCAGAGGACGGCTGATGCATTGCAACAGTGCAGTGCCTGACCACGGTGCAGCAGGGACAGCAGCAGTCAGAGCTCAGACACAGGCACTGCAGAGGAGTGGAAGCCAAATTATGGAGAGGGAAGCCATATGAACATCTTAAGAAAGGTATTTGCAGCCAGTGTACGTCCCATGGCCATAGCCAATGTGCAGCTTGGCTACCTCCCTCTGTCCAGCCCTGACTGTCAGAGGTCTAGTCTAAGGCAATGTATCTGCTGTGTATTCACTCCTCATGGCTTTCAGCATCATTAAACTCTTTCTACAGACTTCTCTGCACTTACCATTTGTTAGCCATCATTTGCATGTTTCCAGGAATTAGCCCTTCTCCTCAGAACACATACAATGCCTCTACCATAAATTTCAAATAATTTTAGGGTATGTTTTACAAAATCAACACACTATCAGAGGTCACACATGGCAGAGTATTGCATTTGCAATGCAGGAATCTAAAGTACAGAATATAACTCGGAAGAAAAGGCAAAAATCTACACATAATTCCAATCCATTGAGAATGGCAGAGAGAGAATTGAGGACCCAGTCTCACAAACTACACAGCCACCATCTTAGCAACAGAAAATGTGCACTGGTCAAGGCTCAGGCTGTCCTTTATGTAGCAACTCAGCTTTCAGGTTTCATTTGTTGAGCATTTTATTATCACAAGCGTTCCTGAGAGAGAACTTTTCCATCTTTAGGACCAGTGTAGTTTGTTTTCCATTTTCTTCCTTTCTTCCTTTCTTCCTTTCTTTCTTCCTTTCTTCCTTCCTTCCTTCCTTCCTTTCTTCCTTTCTTCCTTTCTTCCTTTCTTTTTCTTTNTTTTCTTTCTTTTTCTCTCTTTCTCTCTTTCTCTCTCTTTCTTTCTCTTTTTTTCTTTCTTCCTTATCATTGCTCTTCTTTTCTGTGCTTTTCCTTCCCTGCATGTCCCAGCACACCTGCCCCTTCTAAACCTTCTGATAAAACACTCAGCAATAAAACAAGTAGCACTGACATTGAGTGAAGCCAAGGAGTGTGAAGCTGGCACTTCACTGAGATGAATGGGGTAGAAAGGTTCACGCTTTTCTGTTAAGGCTGTCTGCAGACTCAGACAGACAACATTACATTAATTAGACTGTGGGAAGATTTTCTTGGCAAACAAAAAGGTTAGAAATTCACTTGTTTTAACAGAAGCTTAGATTTGGTGCTCTATGACACTGTCACACCAGTCTCGTTAACTCATCAAACAGACTGAGTCTTGGGCACAAGGAAGTTATTTTACAATTACAGGGAAGAACTGCAATTTCTCTCTAAGCAAAGGAACTTTCCCAGACAGCTGTGACTCATGCTTTTGTCTTTATAGCTTAGTACTCATTTAAGAGCAGTTCTAGTCTAAGGATTATCTTATCAGGGTAAGATAGTAGTGACGTTAATTCAGATTCTCCCTGTACCTCTGGTGGGAATAGTCCCTCAAAGCAGTGGTAGCTAAGCTAAGGGAGAAGAAGTAAAACCCAAATAACCATGTCCTAACAGTCCAGCTTCATTTTTCCCCCTCCAGTTCTTGATGCACAGACCCACAGCTCTTGGGAGAGATGGAGAGTGCCCTTCCTCGCCATGCAGTGGTGGCTGGGATGTCCTGCCCAGGTGAGAGGTGCTGGGCTCTCTTCTTTCAGGTAGAAGACCAAAATCCTCTTATGGCTTTGGTCAGTTCCGCTCCCAGCTGGTATTCTGGGGGAAGAGAGAGGTGACTTTCCCTGCCTGAGTTTTAAAAGGGAAAGATCACACACTCCTAATTTTGTGAAGTTAGTCCTCCTGGTTCCAATGGAGCCCACCAACTTGATCATGACTTTCAGGAGAATTGCTCAAGGAAATGGCTGAATGGAAACCACAGACAGTCTTAGGCAGACACCTAGTCCTGACAGTGGCACTCCAAGGTCTTTCCTGGGATTTAGGCATCAGGAAATGCCAGAGTCAAACCTGTTTGTCCTTAAGGAATTCAAATACCTCTACAGTGTAAGCAGGAAAGGAACTGGCAATTTCCATGCTTTTGACCTCAGGTATCTACTCTTAGCCTAAATTACACTTCCAGACCCTGAATCTTGGTACTGACACCTAAATTCAAGGAAAGACTTGTTGAAGACATGGATATTCTCCTACCAAGTGGCTACCACCTTAATTAACTCTTACAAAGACAGAAAATCGACAGCCTGATGTCATGTCTGATGTTGATGCAAGTGACAATAAGGTTGACTGTAAGTGCCTCTCCATCCCATAGTGAGACTGATACTTTATTCATTGCCTGGTGAAGGCTAGAGAAAAAGCAAGATTAGGAGGGTGGAAAATGAAAAGCAATGAGAAGTAATCAAGGAACATTATAAACAACCTTTGGATAGAAGGAACATCACTTCAGTTTGCAACCAGAAGGTCTGGTTAGATGCCCAGCTTGCACCTGACAATCATGTAGCTGCATTAGCTGGCATGGGGTCTCTCAACTCCAGCTGGTCAGGAGCTTGCAAAACTGCTGTCCATTACATTTATTACCTCCTGATTATTCTGTTTATAACACGCTCTACCCAGGGAGTCCCCTGGAGCCCCCCAGAGAGCTAGTGCAGAATCACTAAATGCAGCAGTTGTACCGTGGAGGCTCCTACTGAAAGCACATGCCCAGGGCACTCAAGGATCTGCACTGGCAAGCTGTCAGTTTTCACCTATAATTACCAAAATGGCTTGGGATCTGCCTGTCTGAGAGACAGTTCTCTCCCCAGGTGATCAGACTGTCACGGTGGCACTCAGTGGATACTCTCAAGCTGTCACCTCGCCAATTTAAGAAAGAGAAGGAACTGCTTGCAACGATTTTGCTAAAGAGGGCTCCAAGCTTTGGGATATTTTCCCTTATCTTTAACAGGAAAGTAACATTCCCTTGAACTTTTTGACTTTTGCAAGTACCCCATAAAATCTAAAAAAGCTTTTGTAGTGATGATGGCAGTGGCAAAGAGGGGGCGTGCAATCAGTGTTTGTGAGTCAGATCATTGTTTGTCTACATTTTGCTTCCCGGCACTTACTCTGTAAATAAAAGTACACCACAGGATTATGCATCCAAATCAGAAAAAATGAGGGAACTTATCTTTCTGGAGAACTTTAAGGAGAGTGGAGGATGAAGGGGATATCAGTCTCTGATAGAAATAAATCAAATGAATGGTAAGTAAGACTTGCACTGGCAAAGAGATTTTACTTTTCAGAGTGGGACATGAGAGCGCTCCATGTTTCCACTAATAGAAGAACTCCTGACCTACTATTTCCAAACAATCTGCTACAGCATTCAGATCAACACCCAAACTATCAACATTGTGACAAAAACAGCATCAAAATAGCCTGAACTGAATTTGGTTCTTTTTTTTTTTTGTCTTTGGAAAGCATGACACACCATCCTAGCTTGAGATTCCTTTTGTCTACAACTCTCTACTTGATTTACATTCACATGCCAATATACCTGTTACCAAATTTGCTCACACCATCTCCTTGTAGACCCCAAGAATTGAGCATAGCAAGTTAATGTTGGTAGTTTAATGCCTTGAGAGGGAGAATTAAAAGCTGTTCTCTTGGCATCTAATTACCCCGTAGCTTGTTTGAATATAAGGTATATAGCAAGGGATGCTTCCCTTGATCCTTATTAGCTGGACGAAATATGCTCACATGTGAAGAGATTGAGATAAGCATGAATTTACATTAAAATTTGTGAAAAATGCAGACCTGTGTGGAGGAACAGGCTGTATGAGGGAATACAAGCACACACATACCATCCACAGACAATTACTTGCTCAGTAGGAATGGTCTGTGTGATGGATGAACAACAGACTAACTGATTGTGTTTTGACAATAATTTTGGAACAGATCCTTGAAATTAAGTGAAGTCTAAGGTAATAGGGTCAAAAAAAATGAAGATATGAGCTTACTGAGTCCAGATAATAATTTTCTCAGTTTTTACCCCATCAGTAAAGCCATATGTTTGGTGCACATCCTACTTTACCTCCTCCACAAGTTCAAAAGAACAAGGTCCCATCTGTGACTCTCTGGAAGCCCCTCTAACACAAGAGATTTCCAACATGCTCATACCAGGGCAAAGTGACCTGGTCTTTGGACTTTGGGCTTTGACACCCAAAGCACTAAGAAAATTCTTCTGATCTGTGTCCACTGGGGGAGGATCTTCACAGGATTTCTTTCCCGAGCTGTAGGGGCTGTCAAACTCTGACCTCGAAGCTGCACAGACGGAGTGTGCAGCTCACTCTGAACTATTACAGGAATAAGCCAGCAATAGGCTTACAAACTAAACAAGCTACAAGTTGCTGTCTTCTTTTTCAAAACTGCACTCCTCCATGCATAAGGTTGTTTTATTTTATGTGCTTAAGTTTGTTTTAGCCCATTCATGGGAGATCAGAAGAGATCCTCCTCTGTCAGGAACAGAGCTTAGTGATTAATGATCAGTGATTAATGTCTCAGGCAGAAGCTTGGAAGATGGTTCACAGAAGAAAACATTAGGCAGACAGTGCTGTAGATCCTACTACAAAAATTAGATGAAATCTACATTACCACGTTTGGCTTAGAAAGAGATGGCCACCCTGCGCTATGGCATCTACCTTGGGTGTAAGGCCTTGCCTCTCCTTCCCCTCCTGCCTCACCAGACCAGATGGGGAGCAGGAACTAGATGCTGCTCCTCCTTTGCTCAGGTATGGCTGCGTCTGATGGTTTCACAATACCAAAACACAGCCTGCGGCACTACCTGCTCATGCTCCTGCACACCCTTCAGCACCAGCGTGTCACTTGGGCACATGTTCTCCTGGCCTGGCGCCGAGTGGCTGAGTCACCTCCAGGGACTCGCACCAGGAGAGACCCCCGAGTGCAGCAGGAGGACATGAACGGCTCGTTGTCACCAGTGGTTTCCCCAGGTTAACAACCCCCCTTTTACCTAATAGCTCTATTTTTTTTCAGGATTATATAAACAATGCCTGTCTCCTTATCTACTGAAGTCCCAATCTAGCCGCTCATCACCATACTTTCTGTTCTGTAATTATAACATTATTAATGGTTATCCATCCTCTGTGAAGTAAAGTGATCTTGACTACACCAGTTAATCAATACTTGGACAAATGAACTGAGCTTTTCCCTGGGCTAGGACAAGTAATTGTAATTATGAGATGCGATCAGCTGGTGAAGTACGGTTTACTAATACATCCATCTGGCAGAGAAGTGAAGTTTCAAATATCCATCAAAAGACTGTTGTTTCACAGGGACAGTATTTCTTTAAGTCTAGTTAAGCACTCGTCTGAAACCATTAGCTTTAGCTAATCAGTTGTCATCCGTCTGAGGAATGACAAGCAAGAGTCTAATGGACTGAGTATTGCGATCCCTTGCTGGCACCACTGTCCATCTGTCCACACGAGCACTGAGCAGAAGGCATCACATGCGCAACAAGGTCACAGTGCATCAAAGGGGAAACATCAGAAGGCAGAGTGGCTGCGGACCTAAGAAAACAGTAATTTACTACAAGTCTTGGACACTTCGAGGCATCTGGTAGTCAATATGGGTTACTTACATAATGTTTGCTCTGCTTTCTGCGTGAGAACCACATGTGCAGCTTCGCAGAACCCTGGGCAGCAGTTCCAATGTAGCAGACCATGGAGAAATCTGCCCAGAAAATAATATGGCTTCTTTATCATTTACACGTACGTACACACACACACACACACACACACACACACACACACACACACACACAGAAATAAAAGTTCAGCTGTATTGCCTAACTAAGGAGCCAGACACAGGATTAATTAGGGGAAATGGTAATTTAAACACAGAAGGGAAAGAAGGCAATAAAATACCAGTTTGCTTTTGCTTTCATCTTTTTAAAAAAATAGATGTTAGGGCTTGTTTTGGGCATTACAGATCCCAGTGCTGGGAAATGTCCAACCGTGAAGGATGCATGCAAGCTGCTTGCACTAAGGCAAATGTGTGAAAGTAGGTGTACTGTCTGTCATCTCATCACAAAGCATTTTTCAGAAATCAGCAAGAAATAAAGGCCCTTTCTGCAGTAGCAAGGATGAAGTCATCTTCCAAAAGGGAAACACGAGTCACCTTTCAACATACTGTAGTGCCCCAGGCAACTGAAAATAAGGTTGCAAGAAGGAATCCCGGGGAATAAATGCTGTCTGAGACAACTTCTGGTGGTGAGAGGACCAGGGAGGTTGGACAAGGAGCAGTCATTCTCTTGAACTCGGTGGTGCTGGAAATGGGGGGTTCTCTTTGCACCACTTGTCTACCAACAGAGGCAAAACATTTTTTTTCCCAATTTTGGTTTCTTTTCCTTATGCTATGCCCAGTAGAAAACAGAAACTCAGAAATTTAAGGGAAACCAGAAAAATCTACTGTAGCTACCTCATCACGGAAATGGCTAAGTGCAAATTCTGCCCAGACATACTTTCAGACAGCCCTTGGACCACCATGATCTCTACTTCTTAGCTCAAAGAGTCACCTAACTAACTTCAAAGGACCATCACAGCATGGTAACTGTTTGGGCAGGTTCCTCCTTCTCCTCTAGATATGTGATTTATTCAAGAGCTAAACAAAATGGAATGGATTCACTTAGTTTCAGACCACTGCCAAGGTTTGCCTGGAATTTGCTGCAGTCAGGAGGATATGGGGTGGGATTCATCAGACCACATGGAGACGCCTAATAATTCAGGCAGCAACATGAAAGCTAACTACCCAAAGTTACCTTTACCGAGAGAAGCTCTCACAGGTTTTACTTCAGAGTTTCCTCTCGGGTCACCAGGAACAATGTGCAAAAGAGCTGCTGTGAAATTCCTGCTCTTCTGTGCTTCTGAAGCCACTGATGGGTGCTGTTCCCAGCAAGGCAGGCATCTCCGCTGCCCGCTGCACCTCCTCAGCAGCATCCTGTACTTCAGCACCCACGCTGACTGCTGCTGTTGCTATCAATTTAGATGGCTCTCAGACTAAAAGCATTTTTAGCATGAGCCTTATACTCGTTTATAGCAAGCGTGAGGGGTGGACTTAGATGCTCCGGTGAGCTGTCAGTCTCATCACTATCTAGAAGGGTCTGCAACACATAATTGCCACTACTGACTTCTAGTTTTTCTGTATTTTATCTATGCAATTTGAAACAAGACTCCTAAATCCTCAACTACGCAGGCCGTTGCCCCTATTAGTAGCCTTCACAGCTATCTTTATAGCTATCTCCTTCTTCCATCCAAGCCACTGCCTCTCACTGGATTTTAAAAACTCTACTGAATTTATATGGTACATGCTTTGGGACAGGGATTGCCCTTTCACAATACATTTTTCCAGAATCTCTTGTGAAACAGCCCTGATAAGCTCAAATACATCGTAAATAGTCAATATTAACAAGCAACTAATTACACTATTCTGGAAAGATGCTTCTAGATTTTGCCTCACTCAAACACTCTGACTGCACCAGCAAGAAATGTATGCAGCCAGGGCAGGCTAACAAACATTTCCAGATTAAAAACTGAAACCCCTTATACTGCAAGTGATTTCTGTATGAAATAAAACTGGGGTTAAAGGCAGAAAAATGTCATCCTATCTTGTAAAGCAGTTTAGCACATTTACCAAATGCCTCTGGGAGAAACATCCCGTTTTCACCAGAGCTTTATGTGGCCGATTCAGCTGTAACAGTTCTGGCTATTTTACTATTGACAATTTGACAGGGGAACTCAAACAGGAAATGTTTTGTGATTTCCTTTCACAAACTTGAATGGGGAAAACATTAAATAGAAATTGAAAACTGAGGTCCGTTGGCATTTTTTCCTTTGCACCTATTTTCCCAGGAAATTTAACTTCATTTTTAGACAAGTGTTCCAATAAACTACTGGCAAGATAACACTTGCTTTATTTCCCCTCCCTCCAGCCTTAAACAGCCAGGATTTATACAGTTATTTTTATTCTTTTCAGATATTGCAGCCTTGCCTGTTTATAAAATGTAAGAGGTAGACAGATAATTGTACTATTTCACTAGTAAACAGGGAGCTGAATATGAAACTGAGCTCAGAATTGGAAACCCTGTCAGAGTGTTGGTGAATCATTGTATGAAACAAATTGTTCACTTTCTGCTCAGTCCATTAGCTACAAGGATGGAAAGAATTGCTCTCACAACGCATAATGCTGCAATTTCCCACATTCACTTAGCACTTCCCCTTTCCCTTCTGCAAATCAGAGGCATTACATTTGAGATTTAATTCACTCCCTCTAACCAGGTTTTCATTCCCGACTCAGGCAAACCAAGCTATTGCTCTGTGAAAAAGCAACAGCTTTTACATACCATTCATGAATACAGTGCTCTTCCTCTCCTTTGGAAATAAGGTAATGGCAGGAAAACACAGAGAATTACAGAGAACCCTGTGCCTATTCAGCTGCAAACAGCTCCCGTTTTGATTCTCCCGAGCTTTTTGAGAGACTGCATATCAAAACTGAATTCACAGGAACCCCACGTCCTTAGTGTGCCTGATTGCGTGCTCAGATTGCAATGAGAAAATCAATACTTGCCGACAGTTACCACACAGTTGCTCTTTCCCCGTGTTTTTAAGTCTGTGGGATCTGCTGACGTTTTTAATAGTCCCCAAGTATTAGGCTTGCTAAGCAAGCTATTTAAAGGGATTCAGGTTCTGAAACAGGGCAAGGAAGATGGTATTGCTACAGCTGAGAGCCCTGTCTATCCCGGAGGGCTTCACTCCAGCAGCAGGGCAGGGCTCACTGTCCTGGAAGAACCGTGTCCTGCCACTGTGCTCATCCCGAGACCTTCACTAGGCTGCCCACCTCTGCATGTCAGCGTCCTGTGGGGAAACAGCCCCGGGCCTGTACACGGGCGAGCGTTCACGCATCAGTTCAGCTGCACTGCTGGCTGTCACCAGTCTCAGAGCAGAAGGGGCTACACTGGGTGGCTGAGAACGGCCAGCGGCACGGTTTCTGCAGGATGACTGCAGTGGGAGGGCGGTCTGGAAAGGATGACTTCGTCACCTCTGCCTGGTGCTTACAGGGATGGTGGTGGTGGGCCTCTACCGTGCTTTTTTTTGAGCTGAAGCCAGGTACCAAAAGGAAAGATATGAAAGGAGAGATATGAAATAAAATTGGCACTTTTTGACCTCTCTTTACTACCTTTCCTGCACATATGTCAGCATACGTTAACTCATCCCCCTGTACAAACACCCCCAGACAAATCCTGAGGAGGTGCTCTGTAAAAACGAGTCACAGAAGACAGAAAAACCGTATTTTTTTTTTGAGGCCACAGACCAGCTAGGAGTGGGAGCCCTTCTCTGGGGCTCAGGTGGCTTCTTAACTCATGCCCCCAGCAAATAGCATGGGCCCAGACAGTCTTCCCTTGGATGCATTTACTGTGCTGCCCAACACTGTGAGGAAGCAATGAGACCTCAGAAAAGATCAGACCTTGTTTCCTCCACATCTCCTGCACACTGCATTTCTATTCCGGAAATAACATTGCAAAAGAGGCTTTTAAAAAATGCCTGCAAATGAAATAAGAAACAGGCCTTACGTGCCTGACTTGCAGCTCTAGCTCGTGCTCTCACAGACACACATCTATCGCTGAAACAGAAGCTAGGCTGAGACCTGGAAGCAAAACGTAGCTTTTTAGTCCAGTGACTATGAAATCTGTTTTGAGCTAGGTCTAAACTGGTGGGCACTGGCAGTATGATGCCTCTTGGAACATGTGCTGCTTTTGCAGCAGTGGAGATTTTTGACTCCCTGGTCCCCATCGGATGTGAGATGCCTGCTTTTTCGTAACTTTACCTGTGATGATCTATCAAGAGCAATCAGCAAAAGGGAATTCAACCCAACTGAGCCTCCCAACAAATTCTGCTAGAGTAGCAAATCCACCGTGTGCATGACTCAAACTCATTTACTGTTAACTGGTCTTATTAACATCTCTGAAGTTAGCAATTCACTACAAGGAGGGATGGTGAGGGACGGCAACATTTTAGGTGCACCCATGAGTTCTCAACCCCTCAGAAATGACAGCATTGCACCTTCAGCATTACTCTACTGCCTTGTAAAATAGGAAGAGTCAGTAGAGAGTTTGGGGGCAACAAGAAAAGCTTAAGGCAGAAAGTATTGGGAACGTCAACCATTCCATAATTAATATATCTCTTTATAATCCTAACAGAAAAAATAAAGTAGTAACACACTTCAAAACCTGTTTTGCAAAAGAAATAGAAAACAGAATTGATTTAATAGGAAATAAAAGTGCTTTGATTTGTGCCATGCTGGTCTCAAATCACCCACTTTGTCTCCTGTGGGGAAGCAGGGCTGTTTGGCTCTGAAGTGCTTTATTGTTGCTCTGTTATCAGAATTGTATTCATGCTGGATCTCATGCAGAAGCCAGTGATGTAGGCGTTATTTGGTTTGTATTTCAGGCCATGTGCCAGTTTAATAAGGACTGAAATCTACCTCCTGCTGCTTTGTGAACTCTTTTCCTGTGAAGGTGCAGTGTGGCCACAGCAGCTCCTTCTCCATTATTTTTTCTGGACATTTGAAATTTATGACTACGTTAAAAAAAATGTCCATCTGAATATCCATCACCCACTTACATTTTAGAGCATGTGACTACGTAACCCATTTGACATTTATTCCACCTGAACAGTCCACTCTGGGCCAAATCCCAAGAAGATGTCAGCACTTATTTTTTGTTTCATCTTAACATCTCAGCTGTTGGCATAAAAATATGAATTCCTATTCTAAGGTGTTAGAGTGCCTTTTTAAACTAAACTTAGTTATTGCAAAATGTTCTGAATAGACATCACTGAATTCTGATTATGTTGTATTTACTTACCCTTTCTCTACAACCAGATACAAAATGAAATAATAGACATTTCATGGACTATTTCAATGTAGGAGAACATTATTTAGTCTCCAAGCTCAATTAATTTACAGGAAAATGCCAGTAATGATGCCAAGGACATCTCTGCAGCCTTCACTATGCCAACTAGAGGGACTTGTTACTAATAAATGTTTGCTAGTACAACCACCTCTTAGATCCATGTCTTAAAAGTACTTCAAAGTCCGGCAGAGGAACCTGTCACTGTTGACCTGTTTTTCACTGAGAGGGTGGGAATCTGTCTGTGAAACATCTCCAGAGAGTAAGTGACTGATACCACAAAACACACACATATATATATATTGCTATATATATAGCAATACCAGAATTACTTCCTTTGCAAATTATTTGGAAATATGATAATGGCTCCCAATGAGATAGGAAGGAATCTGCCATATTTCTAAAAAGGCATAGACCATCCTGCTGGAACAATAAGAGAAGTTACCAGGTTGGGGCAGAAAGCTGATTTCCTAAATTAAAGAGTGCTGCATCAATCCTTACCAGGCCCTTAACGTGACTCTGGGCTGAGCAGCAAATGTGGGCCCCAAGTTCCCTGGGCAGCTACATCAGGGACCTGAGCCAAAGCTCCCTTCTGGACCACAGCAGTGGGTTTCTTTCCCTCGGAAACCAGGGGGGTTAGGGAGAACAGACCGTTCTGGGCCCAGATTTCACCAAGATATGAGGCTGATGTGTGGCTGGAGCACTCAGGCTCAGGAGTTTGAAAGAGCTCCACATTCTCCAGAGTGTTCAAGGGAGCACAATCTTCCTGACAGCCCAAACACAGGCACGGATAGGATGAAATACGCATTTCTGTTTTGTTTATAAAGTTGAGCAGCTTTAAACCTCATTTACAAAAAGGACAAATGCAGTTGCTCACTATCAGTCTTCTGCCTCTGTGCAGTTGTAACAAGCAGGTAACTCACACACAGAAATCCCTCAAATGGCCTGTGAACTTCAAATAGTGCAGCACAGTCACCACAGGAGACTGCACTCAGATTGTTGATGCTATTCAGCCCCTAAGGGAAGACGGAAAGATGAAGAACCGCTCTTCAGGGTTGGTCCAAGACCAAAGGAACACGCAGGGTGCAGGTGATGTGCAGATGCTCCACAGCGGTGGCTGATGACCATTACTGCTTTTGTGAGCCGTCTGGAGCCTTTTTATGAGCAGCCTGAACCCTTTTCCAGGCAGCTGCTGTAAGGGGCTTCAGGATATCATACAGCTTGTCCCCTGGTCTCAAGGCAAGACCAACTGTGCAAATACCATTCCTGAGAGAGATTTGTCTAAACCGTTCTCTTAAAAAATGACAGAGGCTCTGCTGTCTCCCTAGGCAATCTGTCCCCCAAGTTTCACTGTCCTCACTGTTAGAGAACTTAATGCTCCTGTCCTGCAATTTAAGTGCATTAGTTCTCAAGGCTGGAGAACAGTTTGTCCCTTCCGCTTTGCAGCTATTTCTATACGTTTGAAAAAGGTTATCATGTCTCCCCTCAGTCTCCTCTACTCAAAACTAAGCAATCCCAGCTTCCCACTTCATCACACAGAGGCCAGGCTGCTGCCGGCCGGTGATAGCTTTCAGTAGCTGCTGACTGGGCTGGATTTGTACCAGCAGCCTGGAGCTGAAAGCCTTCACCAGCTCCAGCTCCCAGAGCCAGGCTGTCCTTTCAAAGACATGAAACTTTCTTCTGTAATCCATTACGGAACATCAGTAAATATACATTACAGTACAGTAAGTTTCTGGAGTTTTCTCCATCACATTAGGCTATCATAACAAGAAGAAAGGAAAAGACACCCTATATCATGAAAGCGTATTGAAGGCCTAAACGTAAAACAGGCTTCTAAACAGGTCTCGAAGAGTAGAGAGAGAAAATGCAATATATTGTGTTAACACCTTCCCCACTCCATCCCCTCTACCGAATAAATGAAATGAAACACATGAACCATGTCTTGGCTTGCAAATGAAACTTGGTATTTGTATTTGCTGCAATGTCTCAGAGTGCTGTTTTTCATTTTAGACTTTGCATGGTAGTAAACACTGCAATGCTTTACATTCATTAAGCTCGGGCCCATTTACTCTGTGCAGGCAAAGCAAGAACGTATATCTCAGACCCATAAAGCATCAGTTCAGAATTACACAGGAAATAAATGAGCCTAAGCAAGAAGTCCAATTTCCAGAGTCCAGCTCACTAAAGCTAAACAAGCACCTTAGATAAATATGGCCTATTTTAAATGAAACGTTAGTGTAATTTGATAACTGTCAATAATTCCCTCATTATGCCTAAATGAGCTTGTCATCCAAGGAGATTGCTGCATGGCTGATCTTAATTTGCTAATAAAAACTGCAGAGAAGAATTTCAGCTAAGCTGGAGCTATTTGATTCATAAAAGTGCAATAGTGCACTTTTTAAAGCCTTCTTTCCAAGTCCCTGTTCCTGACTGGCTGAAGCCCAAAGCAAGTTTGCCCTGTAGCCTGTAAGAACACAGCTTTACTATGTAAGAACAATGAGCAATTGTCTCTCTAAATCACTATTATTCCTCAGCTCATTATATTTAATTTATTTTTAATCATGTTGTATAATAGAAATAAAATCATTGGATTAAGCATATATCTAGCAGCAGGAGCCCATTATCGTTTGACAATGTTCTGTTTCATTGACATTATATCTTCATTGCAGACAGTTTCCTTGCCATCATTAGTCCTAAAATGACTATTGGATTCAAAGGGTTTCTCCCTAATCCATAATAAGATTTACTTGTTAACAGTACAAAACAAAACAAAGATACGCTTCTATTGTTTTACTTCTGTGGAATCCTTATGTTAAGCTATTCAGACAAGTCAAGAACAAATCCAGATATAAATATTTAAAGCTTTCCTGTGTAATTCTGATTCAAAGGAGAACTTCAATAACTTTGCAAGCTTTGTATCTTTGTTACTCATTGTGGCTTTATTTTACTTAAGCAAGCAATAATACTTTGCCAGGTCTTGAATTAAGTTCTACAATTCCTTGTGCAATGATTTTTCAGACTAGTTAAAGCCACTATCAGTTCAGTCCCTTTTCTCTAGAAAGGACTACAAGGGGTACATCAGATTCCATGGAAAGAAAGAGGGAAAAACTTCCATGCAAAGGTTGCCGACGACTCCTCTGTGATAAGTGCTAGTTAATGGAGTCAGCACTAATGTCAGGAAGTTAAAAAACTCCTCCAGCATGCTGATCCCCATGGGATGACTCAACAGCTCTTCATTTGTACCAGTGGCAGTCACAGTTAAATCTAAAACTAGATTTTTCCACACCCTATTAACAGCAGAATTAGAATGCAGCAGGGACCATCCAGAGAAAAAAGCCTTTTCTGTTATCTCATAGTTATCTTTGAGGAGGTGGCAGATTTCCCTATGAAAATTATCCTTATAGATTGCCTCTTATTTAAGGATGTGCTGATACTATCAAGTGGTGCTCTCTTTATGCTGAAATTGCTAGCAACACTTAAGAGTATCTGCATGACTCTTTCAGCTGGGAGAGCAGCTTCAATAGATATCTATTTTCCATATATGTAGACAGGCCATGACACTTTCACCCACACTGACATGATCTGCATAAGTCATGCAGTTTCCATTAAGAAGGGTCCATACAGTATAGTCAACTCTCCATTATCGCGGCTAATAGGAGAACAGAATAACTCAGATAAAGGAAAGACATGCATAATTATTGCTTCCAGATAAGAGCTGGCTCAAATATTTCTGTGCTGTGCTCCCCAGACAGAGCATGTACTTCTGTCAGAGCTTGCTAACTTAGAGTTTATTAACTCAGGCATTACCTGCATCCATCTGGTACAAGCTAGGCAGCTTGGGTGTCTCTATGATTTAATCACCCCACAAGTAATCTACTACCTGATAATCGCCTTGGCTATAATTAAATAACAACTTCCATATTCACCCTTTTATGTGTACTGATACTGATACGGTGTAGGCTCAGTCATGCGTGCCCATGTCAAGGTTGAATGTGGGATAATGAGGAAAGGCAAATTATGCATGAAATGCAAGAGGACTGTGCTCAAAAGACAAGGGAATGCAGAAGGCACACAATGATGTAGAAGGGCTTTATATTCACATCTAACAACCTGGAATTAACACAGGCACTTCCACTCTTGTTTCCAGATAACCCCTGCGGTGGAAGTATGCTCAGGATTGTCACAGGTAATACATGTATGAACTACCACTACCTTTCTGCATGAATTGTCACGAGTTTTTGTTTGTTTGTTTGTTTTTATTGTTTTGCAATTACTCAGCCACATTGAACATTTGTCAGTTGTGAGCTCTCATAATCTGTAACCTCCACAGACCTTTTAGTACTGTTACATAGCCTTCCTGATCTCCGCATTGGTATATAAATTGTATTGTTCAGTCACAAGAGGCACTCAGTTCTGTTACAAATATATGGGCAAAACATTGTCTTCACCACTATAGAAATAAATACAGATTCTGTTACAAAGAAAATGGAAACCGTTGCAAATATTTTTTTCTGGATTCTTAGGGGAGGAAAGGGATTACAAAGAAATAAACGCAGACTTCATGAAATCAGCAACACCATTTCTTATACATCAAATTGAATCATCTTAAGGAAACAAAACTATTGCCAGGCAAGCTTTTACTGGTGTACTTGTACATGACATTGTGTTGAGGAATTGCTGGTTACATTCTGCCACACTCCATGTTGAGTTTACAAATTAGCATTGCCTCGGTTTGTCTGCACATTACAATTACACAGAGCTACATAATGATGCAAGCCACAGGCCAAGCAGAAAAGGGAAAATTGATGGGCTTGAAAAGTTAGCCATATCATGTGATGTTACTAGACTGGCTACAGAAAAAGCAGCTGACAGCAAATCACAGTGTCACACATATCAAATCCCTAAATATCTGTTCATTTTGCTTAACGCATCACATACAGTGTTTAGATCACTGCGGAGGTCCTGGACGACATTTTCTATACTCCTCGTATCCTTCAAAATCTCAATGCTTTGAGTGTATGGATTGAAATACACAGAGAAGGGACGATTGATTGATTTAGCAAAGTCCCTGAAACAAAAAAAGAAAATTTACACCTTTTTATCTACCACTAAAGAAGAGAAAATTAGATTTTAGAGTCAAGGGAAATAATTTACCTCATCTTTTCTTTGGCTTCTTCAAAACTTTCTGAAACAAAGTAAGCTTCCTGGAAAGTAGTGATGAGGCATTCTTGCAAACAGGTTGTCTTTGGATCGAATGTTTTCACCTTGGCTTTGTCAGAGAGAGCATGCTGCAAAATAAACCACAGGATCTGTTAAACTATATTTTGATACTGCTTTGTATCTATACAACAGTTCACCTATACAACTTTTATATCACTGTGCTGTATGTTTTCCATTAGTTGGTAGCCTCTCTTGTGTTACATACAGTGGTCTTTCTCTGTGTATAAATCATTTGTTACTCAGAAAAACCTCTTTTTAAGAGTCATTTTTCCCCAAATAACTAATAAAATAATAAAAAACAGATTAGAAATCTACCTGCCATGTAAGCATAGACACCTAAATCTTCAGATAGAAATAAGAAAGCTATAAAATAATCATTCCTGACAAATTACCTACAACTACAAACATGTATGTCCCCAAACGCCACTTAACTGGCAGAACTTATCATCATCTTGGTAGGTGAATTGAGCCTGACCAAATCATTCACATAATCTGTGCATTACATTTGCAGGCCGAATTCACATACTCTTTTCTTGACAGTGAGTTTGAGTGAAACCATACATCTGAAAACCCATTAAATAATGTTGATGTGTTGTGTGCTCATGAAATGCATTGCCCTCCCACCACATACACCTGAGTAATAATAATTGTTTTAATACTGCAAGAAAAAAGGAACTAAAAAAAAAAAAAAAGAAAACAGGCATAAAGAGGTACACAGCAGACAGTAGGCAGATGAGGCATCAAATGTTGTTGCCCAGAGAAGAGATTTCAGCTTAGCCTTCATCTTTACATGACTGGCAAAAGCCACTAGGAATGACTTAGAGGTTTCAACACTGAAAACCTGGTACTGAGACATTTTACAAAACTTATTTCCACCTCCTCCTTCCCTTTGGATACTTGTGTTAGCTTTTGGATCTACTTTAACTCTTAGAGCACACATAGTTTCATTCTCAGTGCTCTGCACAGAAGTGCAAGGTGAGGAAGGAAAGCATATTTAGGTCGACTTTCTTTAGTCCCCCAATATCTATCTACAGGGAAGATGTACACGAAAAGCACTGAGAAATGACATGGAGAGAGCAGATCCCTGAGATATGAAGGTGTCTCATTTCTTTATTTTATTTCTTCATGGACATTCTTTACAGCAGAGTAAGGTATTACCTTGAGGTATTCGCCACTGTTTACCTGAGTTCTTCTTGCTTATGCTCGTTCCTAAATCCCTGTGAAAGGCTCTGAAAATATCACACTAGTTAGTTCTCAACCTGCTGTTGCCAAATAACAGGACATAAAACTGGAACAAGAACCTCTTCCTCCCACCTTCTCTCTCTCCAAAAATAAATACATGAAAAATTAATGCATGGTACCTTAAAATGTCAGGAAATTAACTTTCTTTAGTACATGTATCATCTCCTTCTCACAGAGTTTGTTGTCTCTAGCCAGCCATCAGTTAAACAGCTTTGAAAACAAAAATCAAAAATGGTCCATCTTAACCAGCACCCTCTTCTGAACAGATTGCAGGAACAGCCTCACCTTATTTGGCCCCTGTCTAAATCCTTGCCACTATCTCCTTGCAGGGCCATGCTGTGGTTTAGTACCTGTAAATTTAGGCATTTACCTCCTTCCATTGAATTGAATTCGTTTGTCTTGACTAGAATTACAATAGGCTCCCTGGGTTAACCATGGATAAAAATATCTCTTCTTAAGGTGCCGCCTTTGTACTTTCAGGTGGGACCTGATGCCTCAAATGTCTAAGGGACAAAGTTTTAAAACTCTGAATGGAATGAGTGAAGCCCTGTGAAGTAAATCAAGAGTGCTACTGGCTTTCTTAGGAATTGAATCAATAGGTGACCACTTCTGGCACAGGGCTTCTTTCCTGTACTGTGACAGCTTGAACAGAAAGAGTGACAGAGTTCTTCTCTCCTCTTCTCCTCATAAATGGTCTCTACTGGGACAGGTCCACTCCTTGGACAGAAATATGGGATCAAAGCTGCCAGAGGTGAGAAGGCATTCAGCAACATCACAAAAAACTGCTCAAATCACTCAGCCCTAATTATGTAAAAGGGGAGAGTTTAAAGGGAAGCAAAAGCTAATTCTTTAACACAGTGGATGTCCTCTGCGAAAGCATTTCTGGTTATTCTCCTCAGATTATCTATACGAAATGATTCCTACTTTGTGGATCCCAGTTTAGTTTGCGCATGAACAGAGCTGCGCCTTCACAAAGCAACTGGGATATGCAGACACCAGAAACATGCAACCTGAAAACAGAGGGTAAAAAATTCAGACACGCCTGCCAAGTTAGCTGACACCTGATCAATTATTCTTCAGATTGCAGTTTTGGAATGAAGTACCTAAATTCTGCTGAATTTCCACCTGAGATATGTATTTCCCCTTCTAGGATCTGGCCTTTTGGCTCTTGGATCAATTAGGTATTGTCATGATGATCAAAGCAATGGGAAGTATCCTGCAAATCTGGATGGTGTTTTGAAACTCTGCAGCCTGGTGCCTGTAAAGTCTATTATTGACTTGATGTGCTGACACCAGCAATGCCAGCATTCAGCAACAGAACACAGGCTGCAGACAAACTTTCAAACAGACCATAAACTGTCTAGTGTGAACTAGAATGGCCAGGACACTGTCTCAAAGCTCAACTAGAGGGTCTTTTTTAGAAACATCACAGAGCTCTAAAACGTTGCTCCTTGGCACTCTCAACATTGTGAAGTACAGAATCTCAAAAAAAAAAAAAAAAAAAAAAAATCACCTGGTGAGTCCAAAAGCTTTTAAGACCTCAGACCTGTATTTCTCTAATGAATGCCATTCACTTACGTTTTGTTGGACATTCAGTTCTCCAGTGAACCCAAATGCATAAGTAATATGGATTTCTCCATCAGAAATCTCTTAATTTACCCACCTTCATGAGATGACAAGGATAATGATAATATGGAAAGCAGCTTTCAGTCAAAAAGAGCGTCTCACCAGCTTGTGGATTTGTGATAACAACTGTCTCTAAAGGCCCACTCACACAAGTTGTAATGCTTATGCTAATACAATTGTAGGTGACTCTCAGTTTAAACAAAAAGAGTTTGGAGTAAAACTTCCAAATGGATTGTCACTGATTCCCAGGAAAAGCAGCAATATAAGACAATGGGACACCTCAAGAATTAGACCACTACTCCTTCCTATTGGGAATAAGCATAACACTGCAGAAACACCCCCCCGGTCCCACTAGATCAAAGACTAAGAATGTGATTCGGGTACCTAACTAGAGGTCTCTAATACCTAGGATGTATGATGTATCTGTATAGGGACGGAAGCTATAGCACAGGACCTAAAGACCACCTATATGTTTCTGAAATGGCAGCTGGAGAGCTGGTCAGATACACTAGGGCATGTCAGATGGCACAAGGCGTTTACATGGAGCAACCATCAGTCATTTCCTAAGTGACAATTATCACCGACACATGAAAAAGGACTTTTGTCTGTTATTTGTCCTTTGAGTATAAAAAATGGAATGTAATAATATAAAATGGAGACTTTCAGTTTCACAAAGAAAAAAAGGAAAGGAAAAAGGGAAAAAAGGAAAGAAAAAAGGGAAAAAAAGGAAAGAAAAAAGGGAGAAAAGGAAAGGAAAAAGGAAAAAAAGAAAAAACTTCAGCTAGCAAAGGGTAAAGTTAAGATGAGTTATAAATACTGCACTGTCTGAGGATTACAGGAGGGCAGAATAAGAACACTGGTGAGAAGTTGCCTGTGTGCTAGCACTGATTTTATCACCTTGCTATTCTGTGAGAGAATACAGTCTTGGAAAACCTTTTTTTAAATGTTATTCTGCTTATGCTTTTCAACATAGGACACTTCAAGATTTGTGACCTGATTTTACCAGAATTTTTTTTATGTTGTCAGTATAATTTTATATATTGCTTAGACAAATAAGAATATGGTCTCTATTTAAAAAGAGCACTATAATGAGCATCTGGGATGCAGGAATTGTTTTCTCCATCATCTTCATCCTCATCAGAAAACAGAACCAAACTTTGTATTTGAAACTTTTTGGTTATAAAGGCTGCTGTAGCCTCCTCTTAATATAAACTATCATTAAAACAAAACATGACTGGATATTGTATTTGACGTTAAAAAAATCTATACAGAAAGACTTGAAGTCCACCTCTCTGTTAAATATAGAAGCATGTAACAGGGATATATGACGAAGTACAGCCAACTGAAGTTAATAGGAAGGCTTCTTTAACGAAAGGGTTCAAGAGAGCATCATACAAACTAAATGGATTAAAATTTCCAAAGACATTTGGACTGCCTTTTAGAAATAGTTTTAATAATTGAAATGTACATTATTTCTGCCTTATCTCTAAGCCCTAAATATATATTGTGTAATAGCGTTAGCTAGAGTTAACCTTACTATATTAGGCAGAACATTTATAACTACTTACTGTATTATTCCTCGCCCCCAGGCTTCATTTTTAATCTTCTCTTTCTCCTTATTTTGTTGTGCTTTTCAAATTTTCTGCTTGATGCTTCCACAGCATGCACATCAGGAGTTGCATTTTTCAGTATGTGAAATCTGAAGTCTAAATACTGAGTGGGGAAAAAACCTTGGAGGAAATCCTATATTGATAGGATGGTGCCCACATTTCTCTATCTTTTATTTCTTTGTTGCTAAAGCTGTTGACCAGATTTGCAGAGTGGAGTAGTGTAATATAGAAGCAGGGATGACTGAACAAGCCCTTCACTCATCTGAAAGGCCCAGATACCGCTGGCCACTTCCATCCTGCAAACAGTGTGACTCAGTTATTTCTAGAAATTTCTAGACATTATTTCTAAAACTAGCCACCGTTTTGTTTCCCGCAAATACTGTTGCATTGAAAAGAGAATTGATAGGGATGGCAGCTGGAAACAGGCCTTTTTTCTTGCTGACAAAAGCATATTAATATCAAATATCTGTAAAGTCAAGGTAGCAAAATTCAACACTGAAACAAGATCTACCTTCCTAGTGACAAGGTTTAAAAATAAATATTTTAACTTCATAGAGGGAACTGTGGGTCCACAATCGCTGTTGTCTTAAAAACGGTAGCAGTTATTTCTAAAAGGATTTCTTCACTCTGATTTCAATGAGAAGTATGGGGGCTGCACACACGGTCAGGCTTCATGGTTGTGCAATTTGGGGTGGATTCATCCCCATGCCACACAGGAATAGGCAACATTGTTCACATAATTTTGAGAGCAATTGCTGCCATCCATTAGCTTTTCAGTTATAATCAGGATATTGGTACCATCAGGATCTCAGCTACAGTCTATTACATTAGCATTATCTTTCAGACACCTCCAGATCACGGAAGAAATCTTCCCTGCCAGTGGGTGCTTGGAGATAAAGTCAGAGGTAAGGGAGGTTGCTTTCCCATGGAAGGTCAGAGACCAGCAATGGCTTGATGCAAGGCTGCGAAACAGTGCACTGAGGTGCCCAGCCATTCTCTTTCCTAAGCAGCTGGATGATGTATCTTGTTGAAAAGAAGCACTTTCAATGCTAGGTTTCTGGTCTAGAAAGAGCTTCTCCCCTGGTCAGATTAGCAGAAAACTTAGTTTTTTTGCATTTTGTTTTTCTCTGTTACCTTCTTTTCTACCCTAGAGCACAGTCCCACAAAGACTGTTCGGACATTTTTCACCTTACCAGTTTCTTTATGGAGACTATGGGTATTCGTGGTATGGTGCTGTTATGTGCCTGCAGTGCACAAGTGCTTAGTCTCTCGATAACTGAAATGTTTTAGTCTAACTTAAGTCCCTGTGCTCAGTACTTTCAAGATATGGGTGAAATTTAATAGCTTATGATACACAAGAGTTCAAATCGGACAATTTGATAGTCGCTTCTGGCTTGAGATCTATGAAATATATATGTAGTGTAATAGAAAAGTGTACAGTATTATTGATTTATGGCAAAATTATTATGATATATGGCCTTACCCTTGAAGCCAATCAGTATAGTCCATTAATGTACACATTATTTAATTTTTATTGTTGCTTTTCAAAAGAATTATTCTTTGCATTTATACTCTGAGATTATTCTTGAGTGAGGAACACAGAATTGGGATCACAGTTAAGATTGCTGTGTGGTAACAGAATATGAACACATGACAAGAATAATGTGTTTGTTTATGACATTGATGGTATAAGATTGATTATGTTCTTGACTATTCATTTCCTTGCTTTTATGCTTTAGATTTTGTAAATGATGTAATAGGTATTTTCAGGGTCATCACTTAATGGCTGTAACTGTTGGTTTAAATAAAGGGCCTGATTCTCTGCAGAATCCTGCACAGAGTTTGGGGCTCAGCACTGAATGTTGTTGGCCAGGGAAAAACACGTGGGACATATTCATCTGTTTAACCATCTTTGCACTGTGGGGATACAATATTTCCATGCTGATGCTGAATGCTTCTGTGGCTGAAGTATGCACTGAACTGAGAACAACTGTAATGAAATCAAATAAAAAAAAATACCGGAAAAAGTTATTTTCTTTGACCTTTTTGCTATGCATTTCTTCTAATCCCTTTCTGCAAGTTTACTAATAAAAGAATAGTAATTTGACTACTGAACTTCACCATTAATATTCTCAGTTACGGGTAAAACAGCAAAAAGAGACTGAGACACTTCTATTAAAACACCAGGTACTTCACTGAAAACTGGGCCGCAGGGGTGGGAAGATGCTTAAATGCAAATGAACAGCAGACATATTGCAAAACAGTTTGTAAACACTATTCTATATATGCTTTCTGAAATAAAATTTTTGCATGAAAAGCCACCGAGAGTTCATCTGGGTCCCAGAATAAACATGGCATTCCTCCCTCTCTTCCTCCACCCTCCCATCTTGCTAACAGAGAGATCTATTACATCTCAAAATATTACATGTGTGACAAAATACCTTTTGCTTGTTCACTATGTTTACTATGCATAAAAAGAGGCAATAAGATCCACTACAGCTACTCACACCATGCAAGGTTAAACACTTTTGCCTTTATAAGAATAGGTCTCTATGTATTGTGACATAGGCATGTACTTCACGTCTAGCATGAGTGTTTATACATTCCTTAATTTTAAATACGACTAATCTACTGAATCAAGACCTTAATAAATGTTGTTCTTTTAATATCAATAACAAATCTACTGAAGTATTTTGGTTTACTTGCAATAGAATTGTGTCTGATTTCAAAATAATTTTTTCACCTACTAAAAACATATGCTTCTCTTCTAAGCAAAGCTTTCAGAGCCCAGAACACCCTTAACTCTGAGCCTCCATTTACAGGAAATGCAAGTGTCTCATGGGCTATTTATTTTTTAAATTTCAAACAGAAATAAATTTTGTAGTTTACTGTTACTTTGGTACTTCAGTCCTTACAAACCCATTTCACGCTTCAAGTGCCAGCTGATACTTCGAAAAAGGTTTCAGGTCAATAACACATTTTGAAAGAAAGCTTTTTATCTTGAGAACTTTAACTGTTATTTGCAAGTCAAAATATTTACATCCAACTATTATTTCGTTATTATTAAAAGAAACTTGATTCTGCTTAAAGCGCATACCAACCAACATACCTTTAGTTCTCCGATAGAAGATAGAAGTCCTGCTCCATAAGCACGTAGCTGTCCTTCTTGCTTGCAAAGGCCAAACTCAATCGTAAAAAAATAGCACTGTAAAATATATAAATATATAGATGTATACAACGTAGATGCAAAAAGATCACTTCAGCCATGAAAGCTGGTGCCATATTCACTTGATTGCCCCGCTTCTTCAGAACGTGATGTCTTTAATACAAATTCAGATAAAGTATGTTATTATTGCCAAATGCTTTAAATGTCCTGTTCTGCAGTAAGGGAGCTTTGCACAAAAATGTGAGATTTTGTTTTCTTCTGGGCACCCAGGCACTTCACAGGAATAGCCAGTTAGGAACAGACAAGTAAGAGCATTTAGGTATTAAAGGCGGAGACAGAAATCTGCAGACTTTTGAAATAAATGAGGTGCTTTAGAAGAAAATCCTACAAGGTACTTGGTCTCCCTGTCTACGTACCTCTGAACATCTCTGAGATCTAGTTCAGAGGACTCAAGTTTGGCATGTGTTTAAGTGCTGTCTTGAGTTAGAATGAACTTATGTATGTGCTTAAAAGCTTTCTTGAGCCAATGTCTTAGTCCTCACTAGACTTTACTCTGTCATATATGAAGAACCAACACGCCACTTGGCATCTTAAATGACAGAAAGAAAATTACAGTCAGTCTCGTGAGTTCACTTGGCTCATCCATTACAATTGTTTTTCTAGGTCTACATTCAACCTACATAACTAGAAGACAGGTAACATATCTGAGCTGATGAGAAGTTGTCAAAGGGGTTAGCTAAATCAGCATAACAGTAATGCATCTAACTTTGCTGTATTCACCTAACAAAGTGAGATGTTAGGGAGACCATAAAGAGTACAGATAGTCCAGTATCTACTAAATACAAACGACAATCACATCTGCTCCTATGGTACTGAGTTTTAGTTGGTTTTATTATGACACATCAAGATTGCTTTCTGATGTTAGATCAAACAGATGAGATTAAGTTAGTAACTATTTCTACATATGAAGGTTTTGGAAAGTTAGAAATCAAGTTCTACAAAAATACGGCATACATATATATATATATATATATACACACATATACATATCTGTGTGCGTATGTGCATTTATTACATTATCTGACGATTTCAGTATTTGTGCACAGAAATACCACTCCACCGAAACTAATAGCCTTACATGTTTTTGCATAAAATATGAATTTAGACTCCAGTTTCATTTAACTATGCAGCAGGTACTGTGGGTGAAGCTTATAATTATTTTTTTAAGATAAGCTTCAACTCAGTATTTGGTACTGAATCTTAAACTTTTCCGAATATCTTAAAAACGTATCCTGAACACATTTTTTTTTGCCATTTCCTACTTTTCTTACACACCCCACTCTTCTAGGCTGAGTCTCCATACTAAATGCAAAAGAGCAGTAATTAACAGCTCTTTTAAGTTCAACAAGAAGTGTTTAGAAATTGAGAAATGATTCATTCCTCTGCCTTTCATAAAAGTTCCTGTAGAGCCACTGATTCACACAGCACTATATAGAAATCACGATAAAAAAAATAAAAACCATGAGCCCTGTGTCTGATCTAAACTTGCTAAGTCAGCTGGGAAGAAGGAAAGGTTGGATTGACTTAAGATGTCTTAAGTCAGGTTCCACCACAGCAGTCAAAGCACAGATATCCACAAGAGGAGGTGAAAGCACAACATTGTCAAACAAGAAATCAACGTTCCACCTCTGACTTTGCTATTGACTTGGATGAAACAAGCTGGCATATAATTCTTCATTAGGTGCAATTAGCTGATGTCATCACTTAGAGGAAGGCCAAGGCAACTGCTTTCCAAAAAGAGATCTCAGGAATGAACAATCAGATACACAAAACGACACAAGCATCACTGTAGGACTTGAGTGAAGCTGAGACACCTGCCACCACAAAGAGCACAAATGTAGCTTCTCTGCCTAAATATTTTGCCAGAAAATCCTTCAGGGGGCAACAGTTCTGGTTCTGTACATACCACCACTATCAGCAATTGCTCAGCTTCTTGCTTAAACCCCACCAGCATCTTTGAATTAGCCCCCTCAACTCTCTTAAGAGAACCAACATGGTAGTAGTTTTTACACTATGAACATCCTGATAAACATACAGCTGGACTGAGCTCGTCATAAAACACAGTGATCACAGTCATTTTCATTCTGAAATCAAACAACAGCTAAAAAGGGGGAGTCTAGTGCTTTTCTATTATAGATCCATCACAGTGGCTCTAACTTTGTGCCCACATGTGGTCCTGAAGAGGACCAAACGAATGTCATGCTGAGAATGCCCTCTTGGCAGTCTGCAAGGGCAGTGAAGCGGGGGTTGAGAAATGCTCTCCGCTTTTCTGAAGATGTGCACTAATGGGGAAGGAAGAGGAAGAAAGCAAGGAGATATAAAACTAGCACAGGAGAGAGCAATCTCTGCTGCCCAAGGGTAGGGTGTCCACATGACAGAGGGAGTCATCAATTTCATTTCCTCCTTGATGGATAAACAGAGCATAACGAGGGATCTTTTATTATTATTGTTATTATTTAAGTTGCAAAATCATTACTATTATTATAAAAGGGAGCCATATTTATGAGCCAACACTTGCTTTAATGTCGATAAGACACACACTCTCAACATAACTAACTTAAATATCATGCATACAAAATGACCTGCTGATAAAACACGACTGCCTACTACTAACCTGTGGTATGAAGCTATAATATTAAAAAAACCCTTCAAATGAAAAGCTGATTTTTTTGATAAATTTGCCATATGCAACAACTACAATTTCTGTATTTTAAGAGCCCTACTTAGCTAAGAAAATGAGATAGCACACCCAATGCTGCCATCTTCAGCTCATTACTCAGTAATACATGATTCCCCCCACCCTCCCACTCGCACACCGGCACCCAGAGAAGGCTCCATGCATTATGAGACTCAGCAGGCTTGGAAAGCCATGCTCTCAAGTCTACAAATACTGAAGCATGTTGATAAGGAGGTTAAATATAAACTATAGAGAGGCATGTTTTATAGACCAGACGCATAAATACCCTCTATAGGCCTCTTTTTGTATGGAACAACAACAGTAACTGTAGTTACTGTTATATACGTATATTACATAGACGATAACTGCTACTGCAGTTGGAGTGACTGAATGAAGAAATGGCTGTTTAGAAGAACAATTTTTTAAAAGCCTTCCCTGAAGGCAAATAGCTGATAATTACATCATCATTATGTGTAGACTGGTGAACGTAAGCACATATGGAGACGTGCAAGCGTTCATGTTCCGATTTAAATCTTTGACCTCTCTCTGGCATACTCAAAACACTGAAATTACAGCTTTCTCCCCACCCTGCAGCCCCAAACATGTGGCTCCTCTACAAGCTACAGCAGCTTCCTGTCTTCTCCCATTACTTCTGATTCCACCTCATCTTTGGGGTGAAGTACGGCCTTGCTACAACCTATAGGTGGGCTCCCAGAGTTCTGTTGGGTCCAGTACCATGTGCTCTCCCTTCTCCTTGACTGTCCTCATGATCTCTTCATGACTCACTTCTCCGCACATCCTTTTCTCCACCCCATCCCCCCACAACTAGAAGACCCCCACAACTCACCTGTGCCTACAACTCACTGCCCAGAATTTTCCTTCTCATACACCAACACCACATTAGGCCTCCTGCTGCTGTTTAGCACCTCATAATAGACTATGTTAAGAAATATAAATATGTTAGGTGGTCACTAAGAAGCTCCCCAATTATGCTAAATACAACAGATGATGTCAGCTTTTTCCACAGTAGTCTCTTTCAAGTACTCATCTCTCTTCCTCCTTCTGTTCACCTCCCTTCTCATCCTTAGAAAAAGATTATTATTTTATAGGAGAACAAATTAACTTTTGGTGCTTCCATTCACAAGGTAGCTAGGACAGAAACCAGTCTTCTTAAGCAGTGATATGATCCAGTTCATGCTGAGATCAACAGGAACAACACCATTCACGTCCATGGACAGTGAATCAAATGCGGAAACATGCGGGTCAAGGAAGAAGTTTAACATTTAAAGCAGGAAGATAGCAGCTTCCTGCCAAAATAAGCCATAAGCCACAAGAACAGCAGGATGACACAAAGCAGTAGAAATGATGTCTTCCTATGTTGTATAAATTCTGTAGTTCTTGAAAAGCCCTCCACTAAAATGCCTTTCTGCTAGCAAATGACCAAAGATGAAGAATCAAAGTGCCAAGTGAAGGATTAAAAATAATTTTTAAGCCAAGAGACACCAGCGATCAAGACTGTGCCAGGAGCACGAGGCAGTGTGGGATTTTATTTTAATTTATTTCTCTTATTTAGCTGAACTATATGAATGATAATTTACAGCCATGCTTATGAAACACTGTCCACATGGGTTCAAAAATGAGTAAATAGGTCCACGGAAGAAAAACCTATTAAGGTCTATTACATACTAATACAGCAGATCTCTTCCTTCAGAATCCCTGAATCGATGGTCACTGCCAACTAAAGCAGTATACCAGGAAAATATCACCACTGCGGGCTTTAGACCTACACTGTTCTCCAGACATCTACAATTGACAGGAAAGAGACAGAACAGATCAAGCCCTGGCAAATTCCAAGCTTGTTCTCCATGGCAAACACAATGTCTATTCTTCACATTTACACACTGTCCTGCTTTATAATCCAGACTACCAAATCCAAAAAAAGTTCAGTGACAGCTATGACAGCTAATCAAAAAAAAAAAAAATTGTTATTCAAGTGTATTTAGAAGTTTTCAAAGGCAGGCAAGAGGTCTGGTAATGGCAACTCTCCACATCTGGCTGGTTTTGAAGACTTTTCAAATCACTCCTCAATATCATTTTGCATTTGGGAATCTCTCTCCTGGGACCTGTGCAAAGAGCTTGTGCAGGCTGCTGGGTGCTAATGTCACAGACTCAGTACTTCAAAATCTGCCTTGTCCATAAAAAGACCCTACAAGCTGTTCCATTTCACATAGCTTTCTTACGGTATAGCTGAGCCTGATGCTTGTGTTCACTTGGTAATTTTCAGTATGATGAATAATGAGAGTTTATCTGTTCTCTAAAACATCTCTAAAAGAGGTGTTTGTCAACCATTGTCTAGAGCTGATTCACTTGCACTCCCTGTCGCAAGGGGCAAGCAGGAGGGACTCAGTAAATGCATGACTGCAACCACATCACACAGAGAGGAATATTCACCACTTCAAGAACTGCTAATGGGGTGGGGATACAGCCCCAAGCTGACATGCAGTACAAGAAACAATCACTTATATGTAAATATATATATATAAAATTAGTTGCAATGAAGACAATACAAATACTAGTGTGTGTAAATACTTGCAAGACCAGTGCCAAAAAATATCCTTAAGGAAACATCTTTACATTCTTTCTACTGGATTTATGATTTCAAAGGATATTTGAATGGACTACTCTTAATTCCAACACGTGTAATATATTCATTAATTTGCAAAGTTTAATTCCTTTTTCTTTAGAAGAGGAGGAAACCTTTAGCTTTAAAATTACTCACCTAGAGATTAAATCTCTCATGTAGTTGTAATTATCTTGGAAGAAGATATTTATATACAACTGAAAGACTTTCAAAAATCCCTGTTAGAAATTAATCCTAAGAATTAACGAAATACAGGTGTTTTCTTCCCCCCTGTAAAAGTTGCTCAAATTGCATGCAAATGTTGATTCCAAGATATCTGCGACTCTCGCTTGTGCTTGCTTTCTTCATTCAGAGCTAACACAAATAAATTTGTGAATACTTGCTTATTTTTCAATCTCAAAGATAGCCACCAAAAAAAAAAAAACAAAAAAAACCACAGCTAGCATTTCACATTTGACTGAATTATTCAAAATTCACAGGCTGTTGAGTAGTATCAGGAATGCTCCCCTACAAGGAACAGACAGACATAACACAGGTAACCCAGGCAACTAGCCAGTACAGCCCAGTGTTGGCGTCCACACATCAAGCAACACCAGTTATTTGACAGCTATTCATGCGGGAACGTTATTGCATAAAAATGCAGGGAGATTTCTGAACAACAAATAAATCTCATGATGAGCTTGTGAATAGATCAAAAGCAGAAAAGCAGAAAAATTCAATGGATAAGTCTTTCATTATAGATGATTCGTCTACCTCCAAGAAAGGGAGTAACCCTATTCACAGCCAACAGCATTTCTAAATAAGAAAACAAAGTTTATTTTTTCACAGTTACCTTCCTGAAGTATTTTGTTTAGTCTGCCACTTTGAAATGTACTTAGGCTCGCTGAAATGAGGTTTCCTTTGGGGATTTCAAAGTGTATATATTTAACAATATTCTCCTTTTTCCCCTCATCTGACTGCTTTGCATTCAGACTTTTCACTAAGGGTGAATGTTTGGAACAATCTTTTTATAAACAGAAGTTTGAGTAGATGTGGTGATGCTCATTAGAGCACTCCGGATTAGAAGCACACCAGCCTTCACATTTCTGTTGACAGCCATAGCACACAGCATCACTACATGCAAATTCCTCTAATGCAGTGAAACGTTCAGAGAAAGCATGCACTAAAGTCAGCATTGCGGGTCTTAACCCCTTGTGAATACTTTGAAAAGACATGTTTCTTTCTTCATGAGTTTCTGGAGAAAATCTCATAATGGTAACCAAAATAAAATCATAATCCTGCATTTATAAAGCAGAAACTGCAGCTCAACCAACACAACACAACACTACAGTGGCATCAGCAGGGAGGTAACTCTATACCATCCAACACTGGAGAGCTCACCCAAGACATGAAAATGTGTATGGTGCATGCCCACATGCAGGTGTAATCCATCTTCTGGAATAAGATCTGGAGGACCTACTAACACCTTTGTCTCTCTTGAGAGGATGTGTCCTGCTGTCCATTCTCACACAAAGGAGGCCTTCCTGCTACTCTGAAGAGAGGGCAGAGCGAATGGAGGGTGAAGCACTTCTTGGATCTTTCTGCTGCTGCTGCTCCAGAAGTTGTTATTTGCCACAGAATTGGAGCCATTGGATATCCCACTCCATGTGGGAATTGCTCCTAAATAATCTGAACTTGGGCTTGCTCTGCACTAAGATATTTGTCCACCTCTCTCATTTTATCTTAGTTGAAAACCTTGGAGACTCTTGGAGCTGCAGAATCAAGCACCTCAATGCTTGAGCAGAAAGAGTTTCTACATCAACGGGCTGGTGTTTCCTGTCCAGGCAGCAATACCCCTCAGCCAAAGCTAGCGGTCACAGAGATGGGGCAGAAAGTCAATCCCTCAAAAGCACACTTACCACAACTTGCTTACACTGTCAGAAGAATTCCTAATTTTTCCAATGTAATTGACTAATAGTGCTGAAGCTTAATATGTATCTAAGGAGATGAAACCATTGAAACTATGAACTGCTGCTTAGATCATTTGTTAACCATAAGGCACTGAAGCCCTAATGCTTTACCCTTCTTATTTCCCCTTCCCTTTCATTTGACTCTTATCTTGAAGAACTTCTAAAACCTGGAGTTTTAAAGCTTTATTAATTTCATATGGAGTTATTAAGAACAAATGATGTGCAATAATGAACCATTCCCTTTCCAATTTATTTTACAATGTGTAACATGAATTCATGTTCAATGCTCCCTACAGTAGCTGAAGTGAATATTTTCTCCTTTTTCAAGCTGTTGCTTCAAATTTTACCTGTCCAAACCTTTCACACAGCTCAAGAGACACAGTCTGGTCTTTCGACATGTTTTCTGGACTCCAAGAAATAGGGTCCTCTGAATGTCAAACAAAAGAGAACAAAAAAGGCTGAGTGAACATATGACACTGCTGCCCACCACAGTCTTCAGTCTATGCTGCTTCATGCAGCACACCTGATCCACCACAATCTTTAAGGATTCACAGAGTGCAAGCAGAGACTGTCTTTAGGGCTCTGACATCCCTGCTTTCCAGACCTTTGTGCTGCTACTCTTTCAAATGAGGACTTTGCATTAACAAAACCAAAGCAAGAAGACTGCTAATTTTATACACCTTACAGGCAAGGGCTGGCACCCTGGCAGTGCTGCCTCAGTGTTCTGGCTTACACTGCAGCTCAGACTGCACAACTCTGCTAGCAAAGGTGCCAGGGACCCACATAGTGACAGGTTGGCACGACACAGGCAAGAGCAGGATTTGGAAGAAATACACATACGAGAGGTCATTGAGATGTCCTTCACCTGCCAACATCCCCATTTTATAGGAAGGCATCAACCTAAGGACTGTTGCCCCAGTTCTGAACTGCATTGCTTAGAACATCCAGAGATGAGACAAGAACAACTTCAGATACACTTCTTCATCTGATGTTCAGAGCAAACACCTCCACGAAAGCCTAGCCCAGCCCCCAAGAGCTGTTTCCTGCAATTACCTGTGGACCTCAGCACTGGTCCAACATGGTTTCCCCCTCTCTAGAAAGAACATCTTCCACCTCCCAGCAAGCACGCTCAGAAGGAGACTCAGAAGAGAAGGTGTAAAGTTGTGGTGCTCCCTCAAAAAAAGAAAGAGCTTCAGACTGGGAGGCATAGTCTGTCCTTTTTTGCATCCTAGAATGCTATAAGCAAACTGCATAAGGGGAAGACCGGCACCAGAGCCTCCTCCACTATTCCTGGGAGAAGCTTTTGATACACTGGCAAGATCAATCCACAGACTGATGAGAAGCAAAGTTGCAGCAACAGATCGCAGTCCAGGCAGTCCTCATTTTACAAACAGAGAGTTTATTGAATCACTGCCCTATGTCAGCCACTGTCAGAACGAGTTACTGCAGGCTGCAAGGCCTCTTTAACAGCTATCCTTGGGCAGCCCAGAGACAGACCCCAACACTCCCCTGGGAAGGCACCAGGCACGTGTGTTCCTCATGCTGCCATTCCCTGGAGCAGGCTGAGTCCCACCTAATTGCCAGACCAATTACTGTGTGTGGCAATTGCACTGCAGGGAGTGATGCAGAGCCTCCGGGCCTGCTGAGTGCCTCCCATGACATTTTAGCCAAGGAGGGGTATGAGGTTCTTGAGTGCATGATCAGCAGCAAAAGTCCTAATGTACTTGTTAATGAGGAGAAATCGTACCTCCAGAAAGCAGAGCAGCCTCCCAGGGCTGGAAAGATCTCAGAACTTGTGCAAGCTCTAAAATTGTGGGTGCAGAAACACACTGAAGAGACGGAGATAACTGGCCAATGCACTTTTCAAGTTTTCATTTCAAGGAAAAAATGCACTATTTCTTCGCAGTCATATCCACTTAAACATTTATTTTTAAGGAGGAAAAAAAAAAAAAAAGACTTCATTCCAAAAATAACAGCATGCAAACTAATTTTCTAAACTTAAAAAAACAAATTCTTGCATCTATTTACTGAAAACCGATTTAATAACCAGATAGCTAAAACTTGTTTTCAAACATCACAGTTTCCAACAGCAACACTACATTTAAACTCAATGTTTTTTTAAACACATAAATGCAAGGGGACTCCCAAAAGCTTTTCTGGCTCTTAATGCATTTGCTTAACCTGCCTTGCCAAAAAAAAAAAAAATAGTAGGCGTCAGCACAAAAGTGCAAATTCTATTCATGTCAAGCTGACAGATGGATCAAAGAAGAAAAGCAGCTCAGGGAATTTTAAATATCTATTAATTTTACCACTAAAAATATATCCAAACTGAAGACGGCTTTCACAGCCTCAAACAAAATCTTTTTCAAGTATAGTTGAGCATCTCCTTGTCTCTCACTGATTTTAGGCAGTGAGGGCATGTAAAAAGAATCTGTCATAACTACAGATTAGTCAAGTGAGTCACCACTGGGTTACCTGCCAGAAGTCTGTAAACACACACCAAATTATATGAATATGCATTCAGCAAGGTGGAAAAAAGGTATACTAAGCAAGTATCTGTGAGCACAGATCGCAGCTCTTCCCTGTACAGACAGAAGTCCAAGCAGCTTACAGCACCTCTGGTCTAGAAGTGACTTACCAAATGCAAAGGTCGCTCTGAAACGATCATTAATGACCAGGCTCCCACTGATACGCAAGATTTCTGTTCTCATATAGCTACTAAATTCATTGCAGATGTATGACATGGATCTGTTCGTAAGTTAACATGTTTCTTGAGAGTTGAAAAATTAATCCTATAAAGGTGTTTACATACTAGAAATGTAAAATGTGTTGTTAAACTATAATTTTAACTATTTTTATATAGTCAGATTATACATTTGTAACAATTATGGCCTACTGAGTCAAGGCAGGGAAGAAAAACCTTTAGAAAAAGAGCAACATGTTTTACGGGAAAAAAAGGATAATCTGGGAGCACCCACTCTTTCCAGCATTTCTTTGAAAAGCTCTGAGATCAAACTGTTTTATCTAGCACTGGTAGTAGATACTATACTTTATCAATGCCATGATGACGATGTGCAGAAAGTTCTCTATAAAATACAGAAAATATAAAGCTTACAGATACAAACTGAAACAAAGTTATCTTGACAAAATTAATGCTTTGTCTGAGGGAAAAGCAAAATGTGAAACCAAGCTTGAACCTACAAAACAGAGAGACCAGGGCAGGGGGGTTCAAACCGTACCTGGTGCAGCACTGTCATGCCCATGACACCTTCAGCCACAGCTGGAATCAAACCAAAGCAACCAAAATTATCAGATACAAGGCCCTTCTCTGCAGACTTCTCTTTGGCTTCGATAACGCTCTGAGGTTTAGAGTATTTGCTTTAACTCTCCAAAATCATCAACAAATAACAAAAACCCTTTATACAATAACATCTGAAGGCCCGCCAGCCCTCAGAAGCACCTAAGAGAGTTTGTGGCATGCAGTACCGCTTGCTCTTGCTTTTGACAGAGACATGCATGACTGTAAAACCATGTGCTCTCTGGAGTCGATTCTTTCCCTGCAGAAACCCATATTCTAAATAACGTTAATCTATTACTTGCCAAAACCTGTTAATTTTACAGCAGCAAATCTTACCTTTATTTGCATGTGTACAACCATATTGACTTTCAAGGAGACTGTATACATGGAAGTGAAGGTAGGATTTAGCCCACAGACCTAAACTCTTTGAAAGCAATGGCAAACCTATCCTTGGCTTTCTGTGGTGTCAGGACTGGCCCTGTAATTAAGCTATACTTACAAAAACATTATGTCAGATCACCCAAAAATATCTCAATTAAAAATTTATGAGACCATATCCTATGCAGCACTCCAATGCCATTTAATAGAAAGATGACGACAGACACAAGAACCACTTCAAAAGCTGCAGCACTAAGTAATCGAGCCCTATGCATAGTTAGCTCTTTATGGCTACCAGACATATTTTGTCTTACTTCCATACTTTTATCCGAGCATACAAGGAAAATACTCAGGAAAATGCTGGGTGAGAGAGCCAGACTGAATACACGCGATATGCTCAGTCCTTGAGTTTGTATTTAAAACAATTCAGATTAGTGCAGTTGTGAATATTAAATTAGGATCTCTTCAGCTCTGCACAAACATGAATTTTTAGACTCTTTCCATAAGAAGATGGTATTTGGGTTATACATAGTAGCTACAAGTATCAATGTCCTTCCGGAAGCAAAATCATTTACTGAAGTACTCCAGACGAGCAAAAGATGAGTGTATGGTTTGAGGACTTTGCTCATTACACGTAATTAGTTTGGTTTCTGCCTGAAAGCAGAATCTCCCAGCTTTCTTCTCCAGATGGTCCCACCAGCCCACGAGAGGAGGGCCGGGTGGGCAGGGCTGCAGCTATGGTTGCACTCCGCAGTGCAGCAGGGTGCAAGGATGCTTGAGCAACGGGAAGCTGGAGCTCGCCCACAACAACAGCACTGCAGATCCTGGCCGGATAACCAGGCAGAGGCATTCACGGGGCTGCTCCCAGCAGAACTCAGTAGGGCCTGCCCCACGTGCAGTCACCCAAACTTTTTTCCACAGCACTCCTCAGCTGCTCGGGCTCCTTGAAAATCAGCACAGACAATCCCTAAATCCTAAGGGACACCTAGACACGGTTGAAATGATTTGTCATGTGCTGGACTCTTTCACTTCCCCACAAACTTCTTTCCTCTAATGCTTTTTTTTCTCCATTTTCTTTAAATATTCATTCCTGTAAGTTATGTGCTTTGTTAGTAGTTACTACCCAAAACACTTGGGCAATTGTTGCTCGGTGGAAGCAACAATTTGTCCTGGTTTCATATTGTCTATAAAAGACACTTTATGCCCTTTTGTTAATACATTTCCTACTCTATATCAAAAGAGAAAAATATGCAAAAAAAAAAGCCTATCAAAATTCATAGATTGCTTCCATCTATTCCACAACCTATCTCAACTGGATGCAACACTGAAACAGTAGATCTTTGCTATTTGTGTGCATTCCTAAATTCTACAAATTCTTCCTGAGCTGTTTTTTTGAGGATCACTTTCATCACTGTTGTAGCAGAGCACACATTCAGTTTGAGCTATTGAACTACCAGCAAAGATTACTACTGCAGAATCTGCAATTTCTTAATGAAAATGAAGTTGCTTCGGAAAATAAACAAATGTAATTAGCAAGCCAGTGCTGTGTGAAATTCGCACCATTCTCTTGTTAACCTATATGTCAAAATCTATTACTTGTGCGCGTGTAAATTTGCATTTGCGGTTCAGTAACCTTGCAGATCATGGTCTAACCACTTTTGGAAATATAATCCTACAAGAAATAAAAACAAATCCAGTGTCTGGCTGTGGTTTGTTATTTTATTAGAGGCTTTCTCTTCAGCATTTTTAACTGCTTAGTGCTTGATCTTCATAAACCACATCCTGTCTAAAAGGAGTTATGTTATTTCCACAACAATTTCTAATTCCTTCCCCACTCCCAGTTAAGTCAGATTAGTCCTCTCTTGCATCTAGCCTCCTCATTACAGGGCTGGGCCCAAGTACACAAAAATACAAACACGTTATTAAACAACATTATTTCTAGCTACTTGTCGGTGCAAAGTTTTGCCTGGTAGGGCAACCCAAGATCCTCTTAAGAAGCAGGTCACTGCCTCAAGCAACTGCTAGAATGTAGCACAGATACATCCTGTGTACCCCCATAACAACAGATGAACTCTCCTTCTTGTTCTTAATTTTGAGTAACACCATACAAAGCACGAGATGTTCCATTTCCAGATGTAACACATCCTGTGACTTACCCTAGAAACTACATAAAACAGGAGATTTGTTTATCAAATATTTTGCAAACCAATATTTTATATCACCCTCTACGAACATTAAAAAAAAAGGGAAAGAAAAAACAATTTCAACAGGAGTGGTCCAGCTCCCCACCTGTGTTGCAGTGGCTGACAACATGGTTTCTCCACCATCTGAATTATTTCTCCCATCCCCTCCCAGAACTTGCAGTAGCAGAAGCACCCCTTCATACCTTCTGCTGATCAGAAACTGCAGGAACTCGCATGCTTGAATAGTGATGCTGGTTGATAAAGACGGATCCACTGAATCCTACTCCCCTCCTGCACCTGGATACAGCCCATTTCTCTCATCCCTAAAGCAGCAAACCACATCAGCTATTCACAATCAGGTCCACTTTTCCTGCCACACGAAAGGTCTTTAAAATATATGGGTTCCCACTTCTATAGCAAGAACATTCAAAACTGGCTTAACTCTGCAGTGCTGGTCTTAACCAAAACTCACATTAGGGCTGGAACTGCTCATTTACTCCGTTCCCCAGCCTGATGATTCAGATATCATCTCTCTTATTTTTCTTTCCCACTTCTAGCAGGAAAAGTGGAAAAGGTTCAGGGAAGAATAGCATGTGCAAAGTTACAGAGCATTTTCCACACAATGAATAACTAAACTATTGCTTTTCGGTCCAGATAAGGAGACAACTAAGGGAAAGAATGATGCAATTCTGTGAAGTCATGATGGTGTAGAAAAAGTGTATAGGAATGATCTGATGATTCTCTCTTCAAATACAAAACTGTGGTATCAAAAAAGCCAGTAGGGATCAGGTTAGAAGCAACTGAAGAAGATAGTTCACCAGACAGGGAAGAGCTGAGTCACAGAGCTCTCTGGAGAAGGCATTGTGGGTACTGAAAATCTACGTATCTTCAAATACAGACAGCTGTGACTGAACAGATATCCATTCAGGAAAATTAAATACATAGAAACCACATTTGGCTTAAGAGCCCTTGAGTTTCTGAGTGGTCAGAAACCTGGAAAACATTTGAAAAGAATGAGGCATGCTCACCCTGTTCTTACCCTCTTTCCAAGCCGCTGTTCAGGACTGCCCTGGGGAAGAAGGCAGCAACCGCGTGGGCTGAGCGCTTCTTACAGATCCAAACCTGGCAACAGGCCGTCCAAACCCAGAACAAAGACCTCAACAAACTGTCACAATTCCTGCAGAAATCACAGAGTGTTTGCTCCTGTTTCATCAACAGAACTCTTCAAATTCTCCCTGTAGCAACTTTTCTGGAGTGCTGGCTTATTTTTATGTAGTACAGAGCCATTTGTTTTTGAGATACAAAGCTAGTTAGGTATCGCTGCTGAGATTTTGTTCTTGTGCCATGAATCTCTGATGTGATGACAATGAAAAGGCACTGTGAGGGAACATTGCAGTATTCCAAAATATTAAATATTGATCCCTGGAATCTACAATTTTCCCCCCTTTAATCTGGTTCTGTGATATATGTACTGCATCTTTTCTGCTCACCTATTTGATTACACATGCTGTAGGACAGACTTTAAATCAGTGCTTCAATTAGTTTATCAAGAAGAATTGCTGAAACAAGCCCTTAAAATCTGGGGCCAGACTATTATCTGTTATTAATTCCTTCAGAATATTATGCAGAGCAAAACCAGAGATTAAAGCATGCTTTTAGAGCCACAGCCTGCATGCTCAGCAACACCTCACCAAGCAAAGGAGAGTAATCCATCAGTATGTCAGCCTTCTCTCCTGATTCAAATGGACTTGTATGACTTTGCAACAATTAAGGCCACAAGGTTTCATCAGCTTTGTCTTCTGCTTCTTCTATCAGCTTCAGATTTTGCATTTGGGCAGCTTCCAAATACATCCACATATATATAGCTGTTTTTGCTTGGTCAAAGTCAGCAACAGACACAGCCCAGGCCATATTCTTATACTTCTCAGCTGATGAACAATATGGATGACAATATTTCCAGTCTCATGCTGTATGGTATGACAATGTCTGGCTGTAGTTTTCCTTCATATATACATTTCAGCTTTACAGCCCTAGGTTTTACACTGGGAATTGGTTCATCTTCTCTAAGACATGCATCCCCAGTCAGAGTTGTTTCAGGTCTCCCGTAAGTCTGTCAAAATTTACTCAAGCAGTTTTTAAATCATATTCACACCCAGCTCTTCCTACTGCAGCTCTTTTATTAATTAACTACAGGTGTAGCTGGAAGCAGCTCCTTTGCAAGAAACTCCATTATGTCACCACTGGACTTAGGGCACTCACTCTGCTCACTCCTGGCATTCGTCACACAATTATGGCATGCATTTGGGATATGGAAAAAAGACCAAGCAGAGATGTGAATGTTAAACGTCAATATGCTCAGTGAATGACATAGCGCTTGGGCTGTAATAGCAGGTTTCAGTTGGCCAATACATAATTATTTTTATATCGTAGAATGGCTTCAGCAGGGGATCTGATCATAGACTTAGCAAAGTGGTTAGTTTGCTGCCTATCATTTTGCAAGTATAAATGAGAAACATTCAAGAAACCTTGATTTTTCAGATGCAGAGTAGAAATGTTCAAAATCTCAAATATTTTCATAGTTTTCTTCTTGGCACCATTTGTTCATTTATGGGGGAAGACAGTTACCCAGGTCAGAAGCTGTACTTATGGCCTAACACTATCAATAGCTCCTCTGGGAAACCTAATCTGTTGTTCCAAAGATGAGAGATCACAACAGTTTGTGCTGTCTAGAAAGGCCACAAATGCTGCATCTACCCAAAGTTACCAAATGCAACTCAGCCTTTATCTACAATGCTCCTGTTTCTTCCATTCTGGTCACCTTCTCAGCAAACATAATATGTCATTGTCCCGAATCATGTGCCAGCTGTTCAGTGTAGGAGGAGAACTAGAATGAAGCCAACAAAACCAGACAACAGAGATCCTCAGGGCAGACAGGCAAGAAAGCTCACATGAATAACCATTGACTTCTCCCAGATAGGGGGTTCTGACCATTTTTTTTTATCCTGGCATATAAATCTAAAATATTTTGAATGTGATTCATACCCAGATAAATTAAGGTCATCGGTAGAAATACACCATTGACCTCAGTCATTATCCAGGCAAGGTAAAACATTTAGATTCATAACAAGCCTGAAATGTATTTGCAAGACCTCATCACACACAATTTCTTCAAATTAGGAAGCAATTCACTATTGTGGCTTTCTGCATAAAGGCTAGCAAAACCAAGAGAAATTGCTTGATTTCTACTGTCCCGTGCTACTAAAATACCAGAAAAAAATGTTGTTAAGAAAAATGAAAAGGCAACAATTTTTCAGTTCTGGAGAACTGAAGGTTTAAATGTGCCTTTCAATAAGAAACTATTGGAAAAAATACTTTCTGCAACTAATTAGTCCCTAATGGCCAAGTTCTTGGATGGAAAGATTTCATAATAAACTGCATGCAAACCACAGATACTGTCCTAACCTCCTCTTTCCTGAACCACCACCAATTTGCCCCACTCAATTTTACATACACGTGCACTACTTACTGCCTTGCAAAGGGCAACCTGAGCTGTGCTGAAGGAACTCAGCAGGAGTTGGGAATCATTCCTGCCTTCAGCAAGAGACAGAATCCTGCTTATCATCTTGCAGCTTTACAAAGACAGCTGCTCTCAGGCTCCAAGTCCACAAATTACAAGATAATTTTGAAATATGAACTGAGGTATATTTTTTGTACAATTTTCCTGACAAAACCTTACCGTATGTGCTGTTAAATGTGTTGTAAATGATATATTATACAAATTAGTTGAAACGCCTCACGTCAAGTCCTCCCTCCAGCATATAGTTTGATAGGTAAACAGAAAAGACAGTCTTTGTTTATTAGCACTATGTGAAAAAAGAAAGGCCAGGCATGCTTGAAAAATTAACTCAAAACCATTTTTTAGAAAGTCACACAGAGTAGCACAAGACATTAGTTACGATGATCATAATTAGCACCCAGACATACACAGCCAATATTATATTTCCTCAACTAGTAACTGCATTGTACCATAGCACAAGCAAAAAAAAGTGGATTGTGAAAATATTTTGACTTGTTGCAGTAATCTGTCTCTCATTCATTTGTTTTTGTCTTGCTCCCCTAAAACGTTGTAAAGGGAACAGCATCTCTCAAAAAACACTAAGACAGTCTTTTGGCTCTTTCAATATTCCATTTCTCACGGTAAAAGTGCTTAAGTTTGAAAAGAAGAGGCACCCATCCCTTCCCCTTGCCCCAGTCTGACTACCAGACTTAAGCAAGAGGACGAGGTACCCTCACATCCCTCCCTTTTCAGCCCTCTTCCCCTGCAGCTGGCCAGCACCTCTGCAATGCTCTCCCATTGAATCCCTACCCTCAGTGGGGTTGCACAGGGGTGACTAATTGCCATTTAGCAAACGATTCTGGTCTGCCCAGGGACCAGGCTCCCGCTCGCTCTCCATCCACCATGTCAGCACTGCAGGGACAAAACTATCTGCACGCTCCGTTTGCAGCTCAGGTCTGATCGCACACAAAGAGCAGATCTATCAAGGCAGATACACGGTGGCTTTTGAGAGCAGAATGGAGTGGAAGATTAGCAAATCACCTGTAATAATTCTTCCCTTTCTGGTCTGAATTCCTAAGAGGCGTTTTCCTCTCTTCCTAAAGCCATTGTCCTCCCTGTACGGGCTCAGCTGTTAATGTCACTGCCTTTTGAAACAGGTCATGATAATGGCAAGCCTGCTTTGAGCATATTGCTGCAGCCTCATTAATATGCATGTTCTCTCTCCATTCATTTGTTTCTCTATTTACTTTGAAGTTACCTAGCTGGAACCTGCACTGCTTTTCTGCGTTAAGACTCTTGGCTGGCATTTTTCAGCTCGCTGTGTCTGTTTTTTGTTGTTTTTTGGTTTTGTTTCATTTTTAATCTAGGATGGAAATGGGACAGAATATTGCAAAAGTCAGTTAATAGCACATCAGCTGAAATTTGATGCCCAACTGAATGCATTTCTTGGCCTCCTCACCCTCTCTGCTGAGATACGTTCTTTCTACTTGCTCTCAAACTGACTCTGTTTACATTGCAAATTTTAGGACAAGTAATGTCTCTGTATTTGTCAAGCACCTGCCCCAGGGGAGTATAGCCCTTCATTGTGCTTCTGCAAAAAACACCACCTGGGTTACCATAAGGCTCTTTCTAAATGTCTTCCACCTGAAAGAGCTATTTCCAGCATGGGAGGAGAAATCAACTTTGACTCAGATATCAAATTCTCAGTGTGATAAGGGAAAGTGACTCAGCTGTCTTCTTTTATTTTTGGCTTTGTGATTCAGGAGCAGTTCATTGTTCAGATGACACAGTCAGTTATAATTGGGAATTTCTGTGAGGGGGAAGAGTAAAAGCATTTATATAATATTCAGAGGTCACTTTATATTAATACCTCTCCCAAACACATTAGTCTCAACCTTGTCCTATGCAACAGGCCCATGCCATGTAAAGTTATTACGGGGTGAAAGACTTGGACTCACCACTTTCCTCAAAATACCTGCAGAAATAGCCAGTTATCTAGTTTCTCTTGATGCTGCAAGTCATGACAAGGTAGGTCTGCTTCCTACCAAGTCCCTTCCTAGCAAATTGGCAAATAGACATACAACTTTCATGAGTCCTCCATACAAACAATAGCTTCTTCTCAGCAGACAGCCATTAGAAAAGCAAATATCCTGAAGCACGTGAGAGGAAGTGGTCAGGAGCAGGACATCAAGCCTGTCTTAACTAGGGAGTGAGGCTGTTCAATTAAATAAATTTGGTGGTCCCTTCTGGAGGGCTACAGGAGAGAAAAAAAAAAGCGTACAAAAACTTTTTTCAGCAGATGGGACTCTAAGACACCACTAAGCCAGTGCACCAAAACTACGACAGTTTAATAGAGCCTTTTTTGAATCTGCTGTGGGATTTAAATGCTGTGGAAAAAGTGGGTCCAAGTCATTTCCAACCATTAAAATCCTCACTGCACTTCTCATGTAGGAAAGCTGGATAAGTTTTAATGTAACCAATTTTTCTGTTGGATCTCACAGAATTTTTTATCAGATAATATATTTAAATATTGAGTTGTTTTCTAATACAATATTGTTTATGAAATTATTTGCAGCATTAGTTTTAAAAGAATCAGGCACACAGTACGTTAAAACAGAACAACTGAACCGAGCAAGCAGCATAGCCCAGGGGTCACCAACCTACGCCATGATGCAAAGGACAGCATATGAGCTATTTGGAAATGGCAGTGCAGTAGGGCTGACAGGCGGGCAGGAGCTGAGAGTCCTGGCAACTTGACATAGCCCTTCAGTGCAACCTGAGAGTCCCTCACACAAGGGGCAAGAAGGTTCCAGTCAGGTGGTCAGTAGCATCTAACATCTTTAACATGCAGCCTCCTCCGCTCTGAACCTTCTGTGGGCACATGCCTCATTTGATGAAACATAAAATCCAGCTCACAGCCACTGGCTGAGGTACTTGACCTCGGTCTAGATCTACTGCTGCAAAGCCTTGGCTTAGTACCTACATATTCTCCAACAGGAGCAGTAACAAGGATGCAAAATCATCTCAAAATCTATTGCACTACGATACAGTGAACATCTGCTAGACTGATCAGTGAATACAGAAATAGCGGTGCTAAGAGCCAAAGTGGCCACCTGTGGAGGAACTAACAGTGTAGAGCTGAGAGCACACATCACAATGTTTTCTCCCCCCAAAATACCTTGCTTACTTGTTTTCAGCACCTTAAAGCAGACAACATCCATCCCAGCTAGCCCTTGAAATTGGATGGTTATTGCACATAAATAATAAAACTGACGACCTAAAGACAAGTGTGTTCAGCTTTGCTCCTATTAAAAACAATGGAAAAAAAACTAAAGTTCTGTGATTGTCACATCACAGTCATCTGAAAACACAGTCAGCTCTGGTAAGACAATGCATGTCACTTCATCAACCAAAAAGGAGGACAGATAAGAGGGAGCATGCCACAAAATGAATTGACTCACGGTGGCTAATTTCTGAACATCTTCATCAGATGCTCCCAGTGAAGCGAGTCCTATCTCTTGTGAAAACTGGGCAAACTTGGGATCAGCAAGTAGAGGCACGTGTCCCAAGAGTTCATGGCACGTATCCCTAGGGGAATGGAAATGAGAAGAGAGTCATTAAAGAAATAAATTCCATAATCAATTTAACATAAATCATTTTACATGGGTCTGACCTCTACTTCAAAGGTCTTACCATGAAACATGTTTTTACAGTATATCTCTTCCCTGTGTACGGTTCTGTAGAAACACACAGGTTTGCTTCTATTAAATGGGTTAACACCACCTGTTCCATGATTTCCCCATCATTTCCAGATTGACTGTTAGGGCCTGATCACTGTTGTCTTCCAGGCTCAATTCCGTGAAGAGTGAATTGCCCAAAGGAAAGCCACTTGTCTCACAAGTACAGTTTTCAGCAATTCTCTCCACATGAATCAAGTTCAAAATCCAACATACACTCTTCCTCTTCTCCATTTTCCTTTCTTCACTTAAGTACAGCTCCATAACCACTTTGCCACTTGCCACTGGAAATTTAGGGCAATATTTACAAAGGTAGCTGTGTGTTTACTTTCTCATTTTACCCTGACTTCCTACTGTAATTAAGTAGTTACTTTTATTACGAAGTCCAGTTCCCACCAAGCAGATTTCAGAAAAAGCAGAGAACCTATCTCATTTCAGCAAAACCTACTGTCCACACCTGTAAGTGCATTATTCGTCACAACAAAGTGCAAATATAAGTGTAAAAAAACCTGCTAACCAAACAAACGAAAGTGCACATGCATCACCTACAAAAGCTCTCAAACAATTCTGAAAGTTTTGGTGCATTTGTTCACAGAAAATAATGGAGTTGGTAATAAAGTTCACTTTAAAAATCGGATCTGACATTTCCTTTGCTTTTGTCTCTTCAAAGACACTTCTCTCTTTTTTTTTTTTTTTTAAACTGTAAACAAATGTTTTAAAGGCAGGAAGAAAACATCAAGCTTTCTGCCTTCTACCCAAAATCATCCAATTTGTCTTTTATAAACTATTTTTGCTCTAAAAGACACAGAACCTGACACTTCAGATAAATCATAAACAGAAAAACAACCCTCTGTATAATTTAAGGCCTCCTATTCTTACTCACTGCTCTTCACCATGAAGTCTGTGCCAACCATGCCTAGGTAGATAATAGTTTCTGAATGCATGCAAATGAACATTAGCATTTTTGGCATTCCTACTTTGCCTCACCAAAAGCTTATCAAATACAGCTCCGGTATCGTAGGGTTACGTGCAAGTCCCTCTTCTCAGCCCAGATGGACTCACTGACAGACGCTTACCAACATTTGCTCACGTCACCTTCACACGTTTTGGTGAGACAGGCACAGCTCAGAAGTTATGCATGACAAGTTGGAGCCAAGCTCACATTTAGGCAATTCACTCAACCGTCTAGAAGAGTTACCAAATCTCATTTCTCTTCTTTCCTAGACATATGTATTTCCCAAAGAAGTGGGGGACATAAGCAGATGCTCACGACACAGGGTGAAACAAACATGTTCCACAGATGTTACCTACAGATTCAGTTACAGCAATATAGCATGAGTGCTCAAATTTATTGCATGCCAATATATCTATTCAACAGCTATGAAACATGTTTGATATGTACAGCTGGCCAGAAACAGTATCAGACTTACATAAGGAAAATTGTTTGCTCCCCCCCACCCTGCCACTGCCTGGGAAAGCTTGTCCTTCCTCCTGAAAGCAAGATCCTTGTTCCTCCCTTGTTCCTACATCACTGCATGTCCTTCCAGAGCCTGGGAAATTCACAATTTCTCCTTATTTGTTTTTCATCAAAAACAGCTGGCAAGAAGGCTCTTCTTGTGTTTTATCTCCTCACCCCTTTGCTTGGTGATGCTCTGAGATGTGCAAGATGATCAAAGTTTTCTATCACAACACCTGTAGCTTAGATAGCACTCCTTTCCTCACTGGAGCTCAGATGTGAAAAATTGGCTTGCTCTGCATGGTATCATCTCTTTGTTCAGGAGATGGTTTGCATCATTTGAGTGGATAATCATCAAAGGGTAATGACCCTTCTTTATTAATTCCATTCCAGTCGCAACAATTTCTTGTCCTTTCCTGCAAGATGTAGCTCACTAACAACACAAAGGACTGCAGGGAAACGGAGTTCGCAGTCTGATGGATACACCCAGAGAGTTCCCAGCACCAACAATTCGCTGGAGGAACCTGATTCCTCTAACCACCACCTTCAATAAAGAAATAGACCACAAAGCCCATTCTCTGGAAGAGCTCTTACTCCACTTCCCATCTTCACTGAAGAAATCAACACTGACTGCTAAACATTTCACCAGTCCAGACATATTTAAGGGAACTCCATATCTGTAGTTCAAATAAGGAAAGCAAAGAAGATAGAGTGGGACTGGCTTCAAGTTCCTGGCTTCAGGTAAGAGCACTTGGCTCCAGGCAGGCTTCTCCAGCTGCATCACTACTAGTGGTTCCTGAGTGGGTGTCTACATCTCTGTTTTCCTGTGCTGAACTCGCAGCTCCCACAAACAAGCAAGGAAAGATGTGTTATTCCTAGGTCTGCACTGGGGCACAGACTCTTTGTGTCACTTCCATCCCTGCACACAAGATGAGAACAAAGGCGAGCCCTGTAACTTGTCTCTCCTGGCAAGGGGAGAAGGATGAGGAGGCAGCCAATATTTCTCTTATGCCTTTAGCTTGTAGATTTTTCCATTAAAACTATGCAAAGTAGTATTTTGAATGGGTAGCTATAAAGAAGTGAGCTTGAAACACAACGTGTATGGACAACAAACACATCTTCCAGGCAGAACCATGAACCAGCATTTGGGATTGTCATTGGAGCCCCTTAGATTTCTGTGCCAGTCTGGTCCTTTATAGATAGTCTCAACAATATAATTCTTTGCTTAACTACCAAGTCTTGATTCTTTTGTTTTGTTTTATTCAGAAAATAATTAAGTTCCTTTAATTTATTCACACACATTGCTCAGAGAAAATAAGATTTTCGTAATGCACTTTTCACAGCAAAAGATTTTTCTTGGAGTAAATTAGTTAGCTGAGCAGAGGAAATCTATATAGCTCTGTGAATGTAGTAGGAACATAATGAAACTCAGGAAGAAATGTTTTAAAATGCATATAGTAGTGATACAGATCAAACCAAATGAACTCTCTAATTTGTATCTAGCTCTATAGCCTGGGTGTTAAATCTGATGGAAAGCCCACTGAAGTCAAAAGGAGTCTTTTCACCAGGTTTATATCATTGAAATGCAACATTCACCAAGCCATGGACCTGCAGCAAACCTCATTATGGCCCCATATATCAACTAGCAGATCTCAGGGCATTGCAGCTGCTGTGGAAGATGAAGAGCTGTCCCTGCTCCAGTCAGTTTAGTTTCGCCATTGATTTCAACAAAGCCAGGATTTCACTCTACATTTCTGATAACACCTACTCCATTTTATGAAAAAATCACACACAGTTTAAAAGGGATTTTCAAAATTTTACTGTGGAGTTCCTCATAGTCAGTGCACATTATTTCATTTATGTAGTTTCTGAACAAGTAGGTCTGCAGGAAGTAGGTAGCATAATTAGGGCATGACAGCTTCATTCCTCTGTTAGTCATATTTGAGCTGTTAAGACCAAAATCTGATTTTTTAAGCTTAGGCCAAATAAGGAACAAAAATACTCATTCTAATTGAACTAGTATTACCAGACAGTGACTTTCCAGACACCGTGACCAGAAAGGTTACAAAAAGTAGTTGCAGTTACTACTAGGGATCAGCTGTGATACTCTGCATAATTCTGAACATAAGCAGCATCCTGGAAACCACAGAGGTCACAAATATACAAATCAATGGACCAGAGAACATCAGTAAAAATACAGGAGCACTTAATTGTTCTCTGGAAGATGTTCCTTCCTTTGTTCATGTTGGAGTTATGTACCTAAATCCCCTATCAATAGACAAAAATATACTCCTAATTTGTATTAAGTTAACAAATGTCATCATTCACCTGCTATGTACCAGCAGGTGTCGCAAACTGAGACACTGGCTTCCCACAGGGGAGGAAATAATTGGTGCAATGCCTGGTATTTCCTAAGTATAATTTCCCCCTCTTTTTTTTTTTTTTTTTTTAAATATCTATAGGTATTCTTAGATAGACCAGAAGAGGTCCAGCACCATACATCCAAGCCATTTTACACTGCAGTAATTTCCCTAAAACTTGCAGAGATTAAAGTTCTAATTACAGAGATTATGGAAGTGAGTGCATGAGTGCATTCCTTCAGTGATTAGCACATCTTTCCCAATACAGACATGGACACAAAACTAGCCTCACAGCATTTCAGCAAATACTTTGCCCTCTTCACATGCTGAGGAAAAGAGTAGGTAGATACACGTATAACAGCACCACCTGCTGATTCTGGTCAGAGTAACGTTAGAGAGTTTTTAGATACAGCTTAATGTGCAGTTCCATTAATCCTTTTATATCCAAAAATATTATTCCATGGTTTCAGCAGTCTATTCATGAAATCAAAGTTAGGCATGGGTCCAAATGTTTACAGAACTGGAGCTGAATACATATATATGAACCCTTCGTGTAAATTTTGGCGAAAATAAAATACACCAAGATAGTGCAAGCTGAATAAACAATGCTGCAATTTCATGATAGCTGTCTGATAACTGATTTACTGCATAAATGCCATTCCTGTGGTTTACAAGATCAGCAAATGCCTTTGGTGAAACTACCTCCACATTATCTGACATGTATTTTTCTGTTATTACTCCACAGAGCACAACCTATATAATACAAGACAAGAACTACAATCCCTTCAATCTTTTTTTTTCCCTCCACTTTTCATCAAGAGATCAAATGCCAAAATATTTCATTCAACCTGCAATATTCTGTTTTGGAAAAGCTGCAATGCTGTCCCATGAAAGTCGTAATTAAAGTTATAAATTAATATTTCTTTTATGTTCTCATAAGAACATATATAAGAACATATTCATATCTAATATCCTCTCTGTTTGAGAGAACTGTGCCTCATGACTTGCTTGTGTTGTATCATAGGCAAGAAATGATGTTTGGCTGTGGAGTCTGGCCCAAAAAAGATCAATGGGGATACAAGAAGACCAAATTATAATTCTGAAAACAATCTTTTTCAAGGGATTCAGGGCTTTTCTTTCAAACTTCTTTCCTTAGTTGTCCACCAGAAAATAAAATTGTAGACACTTTTTCAAAATATTTAGCTGAAAACTCCATTTTCCACTGCATAATAATTCAAGTACATTTTTTTGACCCACCATATAAATAACACAGCTATTTAAGACCCTTGCAAAAAGTCCAAGAAAAAACTCCTAATTAAATTCTGATTCTCCAAAGTGAAGGGTTTTGTCTTTGACACTGTAATTACACTTCTACATTTGTGGCAAGGTTCCCCCTTTCAACCTTGGCAAGTTCAATTGGATCTTTTAAGAATCCTGTGAGCATATATGGCTTCATCACTAAAGCAAATGTAGCAACTTACGGTTCTGGTGTGTAGAGAGGATCTGAGCCATGTCGTATATACTGAGTACAGTGAAAAACTCTGTATGCTAAACCAGCTAAAAAATCTCGGGGAGAGAGGTATCCAGCAACTGGTCTCACTGTGAAGCCAGACCTTTCTGAAGTGAAGGAGATAATAAAAACCATGTTATATATCACTGTATCAATTTCCAAGGACGGGTAATGGCCTGCAGTTAATTACCAGAAGCATGACATGGAGAATCTTGGCTGAAGATCACCATAGATCATTTTCACCTATTAAGTACAAGAACTATTTTGCATTGCTAGCATATGTTTTATGAAAACAGCATGAGGTACTTCAAAGTTTGTTTAAATAACTTTGTATAGAAAAGAAGGTAAGGTACCATAAGAGATGTTCTCAAATCACAAAGCCTCTGATTTTTACATCCGGTAGCGAAACAGGAGAGAAGCATCCAAAACAGAGGATGATTTCTGTAAAATGTATTAAAAACTAACATAACAAAATAGGATTAAACCAAACCTGTCCTTATTTTTACAGATAAAATACTGCTTTGTGACAGATAAAATACTGGCTTTCAAAGTTGTTAAATATTCAAATGAGGACCTCAAAGTGTTCTTTCATCAGATTAGTCCCAGTGGGGAATTATTTCAGACTAAGTAGCTTTGAAAAGGACATTTCTCTCCCAGATTCATTCTCTACAAGTGTTTACAGCAGAATGTTCCAAGTTTTTCTTCAACAGACATTACTGTTGTTCTATTTAGTCTGAAAACATATTTCTGAAAAAAGAGTGGATTTTGGAGTTTCCAGTTAGGGAAAAAGAACCTCTAGACTTCAGCATCATTCCTTAGAGATCACAGTGCAGTACATGAGAGATCCAGAAGGACACAACAAAATTCAAAGACCAGTAAGTCACTTATTAGTAAATGCAGGTGTTCACAAACAAGAGTTACGGATGAAGCAGGGACTGGGGAAAGTAAGCCTTTCATTATAAATGTTGCATTTCTCTTAGTTAAAAATTTGCCATGCACATTTGGGACAAAACACTTCGCTTTTTATTTTTTTTCCCTCTTTCTTTCTTCCTTCCCCCTCCATAACACTTAGCAGCACATAACATATTTTTCTAAACACGTATCTTTGCAATATTTTAATTCCTGAGCTCCTGGAGCTCCTGAGCAAGAGGATTAAGGAATAAGTATATGTGTCTGAAGAAACCCCTGGGGAGAAGAGAACATATTAACTGAACTCTTTGGCGGCTTTTCCTCTAGAGTTAAAAACAACAGGTTCTTCTTGTCTGCCATCCCATATAGGATACATTTCCATCACAGAGCAGAAAGCAGAGTATTTTCAAACTTAAAAGTGTAACATCTTGATCCCTTAAAAATAACATGAAAGAAGTAGCAGATCACCTGTGGAGTCCCACTGAGTTTTTTCAACATACAAATACAGTGACTAGCTTCATGAGGTTTTGGGCATTCAGGAAAGCCTCATATTCCTCAGGCTGCACAACAATCTTTTGTACAACAAAACCTGCTCTCCTCTGAATTCAGTTATCTTGACATTTCATTCTTTTTCTTTTTTCTTTTTTTTTTTTAAACTGCCTGTACATTTGGGGGATGCATGTTGTGATTATCAGGACACCCACCCTGTGGTAATCAGAACAGCAGAGTTAACTCAGCTCTTTCTTTTCATCATACTGAAGAACTTTTCTCCCTGTGCAAGATAATATCAACGTGATACGTGATTAGTTGTTTAATTCATCTCAGCTTCATACCTGCAAATATATACACCTGTCTTCACTCAGCAACTTCTCTCCGATGGAGAACATCAAACAAAGAATGACACTTCAGCCTAAACCGAAGTTGGCTGACAGTACTGGGAGCCTTTTCATTCAATGTGCTTTGCATTACACACTAACAGAAAAGAGAGTTTTCATGAAACACTATCTATTGATAAATCAAACATGAATCTTACCTTTAAGAAAAACAGAAACATCTTCCAGCTGAGGCACATTATCCTCTCTATATCCACAGTACTTGGTCAGCAGAGGAAAGTTTTTCAAATATTCACGACAAGCATGGGTAGGATAGAGTTTACTGAGTTCCCTAAATACCACCCCCCATGTCTTAATTTCTTCAGCTGTGTACTCCACTCTGGGAATGGGTTGACCACTGT
>VXAA01006877.1:616432-632085 GCA_013399115.1 Anseranas semipalmata | reverse complement strand
AAGTGAATACAAACATTCTGGATAGATTCTGGATGGCAAAATTTCTGTTAAAAGTCTATTTAAATAAATAAAACTACATAGAGCCTATTAAAAAAAACGGTATTTTAAAATAACAACTAGATGCTTCTTTCTTAGAATTTCTTCCTGATGTTATGTTGTACATATCACATTTATTTCATAAGAACTACATTTCTTATTAAGCAATGAGATTTCTTATTCTTTGTACATATCATATTAGAAAGATGGATTTCTTATATGATGTGTTTGTATAACAGACTAATAGCTCTGTTTTCTGCTGATGATGTCTTTGCAATCATTAGCTGAAGATCCTAATTCAGTCTAATGTGCATACTCAGTAAGACCACCAGTAGATTGCATGCTCTATCCATTCTTTAAAATGCATTATGTTCACAGAGCATCATTACCTAAAATTTTACAAAGTGAAGATCAGGCAGTTATGTAGATGTTTAGAAATATGTGGATCCACTCAAAATACATATATTTATTGTTTAAACTGTTGTTTAAACGTGCAGGTGTGTTTGGAACCCCGAATTCATTCAGGACTACATGATAAGGAAGCTCACCTCAGAGCCAACAGCCTAGCCTAAGTGAATCTAAGCCTCTAAAAACATCTCAATATTTTTCTTCTGCACAATTCCTCTGCCTCCTCTCTCTTATACAGACGCACAGAAATTGCAAAGCCGGAGCCTGCCAGGGTGCCTGCTAATCTGTCTCTGACATCCAAGACTTGCCTTGAGTGGTTACAGCTAATTCAAAACTGACTGACAGCGTGGAGTGTGAAGGGCTCCTTCCAATACACTGCCTTGTATTTAGCTTTAAGGAATTTCCCACGACATGGCTTCACCTCACGTTATGAATTCCCTCTAGAAACTTTATAATTTTCCTCTGGATTTAATGTTCACAATCTATTGTATGTACTTATGAAATCTGCCACGTCCCCAGGTATCCTTTGCTTTTCCCAGACCATTACCAAGCACAGATGAGCAAAAAGATTCACAGAATCCCCTCCCACCCCCAGCAGTCCCTACCTCCCACTCCCCTGCCACAGCGTTGGCATCATGGGCACCACCAGCTCAGTGCTGCAGTGCCTTTAGGTGTCCCAGACAGCAGGGACAGGTGGCACCAAAAGGGTGCACCAGGCACGCAGCAGGAGAACGGCAGTGCTGTGCATTTGCCAGCAGGTTGAGTCTCCTTCCTGGCTCTCAGCTGGTTCATAATCCTGTCTCCACCATGCCAGGTAACAAGGAATGAGCCCTCGCGTCACATGCGATTGCTGCTATGCAGTCCCTACATGCACAACACAAGAAGAGCATCTGCCCTACATTCATTTGTGGCTGTCCTTATCTTTATTGAAACTTACTATTTAATCCCTTTGCCTTTCATTATATCAAAGTATTTTGATCCATAGCAGTATCTGGCAGTTAAAGGCTGCTTTGTATGAGGCACTCACACTTGTCAAAGACTCTCTGAACATCCAGTGCGTTAAATCTGCTGGTTCCCTTTCAGCCACTCTTTTGCAGATATGACGAGAATTGCAATGCATTTAGTGAAGCATTTCTTACTAGCAGAAGCTGCACTAGCTCCATGCCCATTATATGGTGGGAGTCAGCCCTTCAGATCTAGTATCTGTCTTCACCAGTATGCTCTACCAACCTTAAGCTGCCTGCCAGCTCATGGAAAGCAGAACAGAGCTATTCTGAATCATGCCATACACACCAGGCACAAGCAGGCTGCTACTCCATCCACTTGGGGCTGCCAGAATACTGTGGAGGAGCCTCATCCCTTTTCCTCACACCCAGCCTCTACTATGGACACTGCCAGTATGGGTTAGCACTGGCCCAGCAAAGCTGAAGATATCTGAGCACCAGAGGAAAAAAATCAAGTTTCTTTTTAGCCTGTCAGTACAGAGGTATAAAGAAGATCATGGACCTGAGACTTGTTCACTGTTCACTAGGAGGTCTACAACTGTTATTGTTCCAATTAATTTATTAGCACTGAAATAAGGTTCACTGAACATTAATTCCTTATTAGAATTTATGCCTAGGAGAGCTGACCTTATTTCCAGGTGATGGTGATACTGCTTTATGGAGAAGATCAAGGTAGCCCAACTTGAGACAGGAATGTGCCATTTTCTTCCAGCTCTGCAAAACTCAGTTTTCTCCTCTCTTACTTCTACAATCAAGCCCCACCTTGCACTCACCACCCAATAAATCACATGTATGGGCAGCCTGCAAAACCAGGTTTCTTGTGGCTAAGAAGACTCTACAGGCTAACCTAACCTGAATTTTTATTTCATCTTATCGACACTGGGTCCTTTCCATTTTGCCATGGTCATAAGCTATCAACTCACATTATGAATTCCCTCTGTAAACCTCGTATTTTTCCTCCAGATTTAATTTTCTCAACACTTTTTCAATCCCTAATTGCAAGCCCTGTCTCAAAGGGCTAATTAGCAAGATTAACACATTTTCTTTATCTTTAGGATAGAAGCTAACTGAAGGAGGGAGCAATATTTATTTTTTGGTCCATTTATTTCATACAGCTGATCTTCATTGATGTGCTCTATCAACATGTCTTTGCCTTTAACACCTAGCACCAGCAAGTAGCTGTTCCTCCAGGTTCATTTCTTAGGGTTTTTCTCTCTCTATCCCCTCCTGAGGCCTCTTTATGTTCAACCAAAGCAGAACATCTACTGCTACAGAACAATAGCAACTCATAAAGGAAATGCCAAATCAGGGATTTTCAATTCAACAATTTTTGACAGAGCCAATTCTGTGTAGCCAAATCTCTTCTTCTCTCTCTTTTTTTTTTTTTTTAGGGAACCAAAATTTTTGTAACACTGGAAGATGAAAAAATAGAAATGCATCAAGCCTTAGTTAATGATAAGGAAGATCACCTACCCAGAAAATACTGAGAGGTTCAAGACAATGCTCTAAATTTGTCTCAAAGGGAAGCAGTCCTTATACCAAAACTGTCATCTACATTATCGTTAAGCTCTCCCAGCATTTCCTGCCAAAGCTATTCTTTCTGTATAAATAAGTAAATAATCATCAAACTGCGGAACAGGGTGCAATGACACTTCAATGTAGTGTCAAGACACCTAAATTAATTCTGAATGCACCAGCATGTGTAGCAGAAATAGTTCAGCTACAGCAGCACAGGGTCCTCCCGGAGCTGCTTTACCCCTCCCCAGGCTGTTGCCCAGAGCAGACAAACCTGGAGAGAGACTGAGCACACAGCCCAGTGGATAGGGCACGTCAGCAGGGTGAAGATAACCGCTTCAGCAGACCTGAGGAGTATGAAGGAGTTTTTACCATGTCTTAGGTAACTGTCCTAATTACTGGCCTCACAGCCATTTTTTTGGTTCCTGGCTAAAAACATTTAAAGCATCTTGTTTTCCTGCTGCTGATAATACCAGGAAGAGTTTGAAATCTTTTTAAATGTTTGAAAATATCATTGGAATGAGGGAGTATTTCTGAGCAGCTTTGCTGACGTACAACATCTGTCCCTCAAATAACCTCTGTTTGGGGTTGTTTGATTTTTGTAATTTGCCTGCAGAAACGGTCATTGAGCCTTCAAAATCTAAAGAAGGAAAAGAATTTTCCTTTTTTTTTTTTTCTGGAATGTGCAAGATTTTTGTGAAAAGACATTTCTCACTAGTTTCAGAGAAAAAAAAAAAAAGAAAAAACTTGTAGCAGAAGACCAACCACTGTTCAGTGAGCCAGCAGGATCTTTCTAGCACTTAGGCAGCTTAGAGGGGAAGAAGGGAGGAAGATATTTCCAGCAACTTAGCAGCTGTGAAATGCAGGGCACTACTGCTGCCATCATGGATAAATGGAGAACTGTCTGAGTTTACCGAGAGAGCTCTAGAACACACAGTCTGCCCTCATCCACAGGTACCTGCTTGACATTTCACACTACAGTAAATGCTAGGCAGAATAACTAACTCTACAGCAAGCATTAGAATGTGGGGGGTGATCAGCTGCAAACAAGCAAAACAAACAAAAGACCGGTCTCAACTTGTATTTGAAAACTGGCTAAACTTAGGACTTACCCAGTCATCAAAGGGAGCAAGGAAGCTTCTCCACCAACCAGCACCCTGCCCCCAGCAGGCAGAAGCTCGGTGTGCTCGACGAGTGCCATGAGCACCCAGCTAAACAAATGCCACCGTGGGCTGAAGAAAGGGGAACCAAACACTAGCACTAGGACATTTATTAGATTGGTTACGGCATAACAACAGGAATGGGACAAAAGTAAAGAAGAAACATAATCAGGATTATATGGTCACAAAGCAGAGTTAATCTTCCTGTCCCCACCTCCAGCCTTCTGCAGCCCATGGATTAGCCTTCTATTAAAAACAAAAAGCAGAACCAAAAAATCCTTTTCTGAATTGCTTCCTGACAGGATGTGCCTTTTGTGAACGGAGAAAACCTGTTGCATTTTGTATCCTTTAAACAACATGCATAGAAATCTCAAAGGAGAAAAATGAAAAATCTGAAAAAGTATGGTAAAATGGAAAAGAACATGAAATTAGTATGTTCTTTCCTTTGAGAATGAGGGCAAACAAAACAGTATGATTAGAATTAGTTGAATGCTTATGTGACAAGAAAATTGCAACACCGTAGGTATTTGTAGGTAGCACAGAAAGTTTCCTAACTTCCAAGGATGGCAGCAAATTGAAAATACTGACTTGACATGGAAAAGGATCAAAAGGAGGAACCACATGGAGTGTACTTGTGCGCAGGCACCAGCTTCATTAACTACAGGGAAATCCACTGACTGAATTCTGAGAAGTTTAGAGCTGTGGTGGCAAAATTCATAAAAGGCATTTTGCAGCATCCAGCATATTAAGTGCTTGTAAAGAAAATAATAATTTCCTTTTTCAGTGAAAAATCAGATTAAAATTTCAGGCTTCAGCAAGTTGAGACCCTGACATCCTACTGGCTCTATGGAAACTACTGAGGTAGGGGAAAAAAACTTCAAGGGGCACAGCTAATTCTGCTGGGCCCTCTGAAATAAAACTCTTTAAACCACAACTGCACTGTGATATGAAGTCAAGGATTTTTCACAAAACACCACAGATAACAGCATCCACCACTCATGGACTCTTTCAGAGTGCACAGCACATCCAAATACTGAAGAAATTACTTTAGCCCTTGTCTACATCAAGGTCAGCACTCTATCGGGCACCAGCTCTTTTTGGTAAACAAAACTAATTCTAGCAGTAAAATTAGGGAGCAGTAATTCTTTGTCAGGGATTCAAACATTGCTTCTTACGTTGGGTGGCCTGTACAGCTGCAGATTTTCCTTCTGTCTCCCTTCTTTTTTTCTTTTTTTTTTTTTCTTTCCCTTCTGTGTTATGTTTGTCACATATGCAGTATCCCAAGCAACAGCATATTCCTGCTCCTACCACAGGAAGCTCATCCTTAGTCAATAGGTAGCTTCTGGGGCTCTGAACATCCTCAGAACCTGACTCTTATGTCCTGGCACCACTTCTGCAGGTAGCGATGTGATCCATTTAATAACTGTTACTGACTAATTTTGAGAATTCATCCTGTAACAATGGTAGGAATCAAACAGTTGTGACAAACATGACACTTGTGCGAAGCTGGGGAAGTGTACAGTACTCCTACTATGTACAATGTTTTCCTCTGGGTGCCATTCCAGGTATGTGTAACAGTTCTCCTCACAACAAGCACCATTTTCTTTGGTTCAAATAGCAAGTAATGATTTGGCATCCAGTGACCATGCAGGGACACTGGATATGTGCAATTCAGCAGTACATCAGTTTTACATTAATAAAACAGTTCCTTAAGTTTAACCAACTATGAATAAAACGTCAAAAAGGTAGTGCTTACATTTCAAATGCTTTACTTTTACATTTACAGTACAATCTGTACTGAAAATGTAAGAGGATTCCAAGCATCGCGTTGTGATTTATAGGCTACACTGGTGAAAGTTTAAAGGATGACTTTGTCTACAGCAAAATTTCATCCTATAGAATTAAGTAGAGCATGAATTCTAACTAGTCAGCAGCACAGAGAAGAATTATACCAGTACTTACTATTTATAGCTCATGGCAACATCCACAAAGTACTTTCTTCTCTGTCGATAGACATTGTCTTTAAATCCCTTAAGCAAGGAAGAAAAGAGTAATTTATAATAAAGACAGAAAATTAATGATTTATTTTATAATTCTTACAGCTAAAGTGTTTATTTAATACCAAATTATATTGTATTTTGATTAACACCATCTACTGGACTGCAAGAGAAAACAAGGATTTTTTTTGCTTTTTTCCCCACCAAAGTCCCATAGGAGTGTTTTCAAGACAGGTTTGTGCATAGGTGGTCATTCATCCAAGATGGTGAAAAAGGGAAACTTTTTCCTTGTCATTTCATCTCATGCAGGTTTTCCTTAATCCGAATGGAGATCTACAGGCAGGCATAAAGCAGAATAATTGACCTTTTCTTAATACACCTGTCATCACCAGAAGACTGAAGTGCTCAGAGTTCATAAGTAACTCATTTTGAAGACGCTGCTTCAGCAGTTGCCACCCAACACGTTAGGGACTGAACCATCAGACTCCAACAGCAAATATACACATCGCTCACATTTGAGTTACAGAAGAAACATTCTACATTGTGGACTACAGCAGGACTTTTGCATATTTAGCACAAAATAGCTGTATAACACATGCACACCAGTCAGTTACAGCCCTTTGAGCTATTCAAAACTAAAACGTCATCTCTTCTGTACCTATAAAAGATTTAAACACTTCAGGTTTTCAACTACAAAAGAGTTATCTGCTTTCAAGGCAGGACTTGTAACCCCTTGAAGATGAAAAAAGGTGAGCAGTTATCCAAGCTCCACAGTTAGTAGCCAGAAAGTGCATTTAAATTTCCCCAAGTGTCATGACCTAAACAGGCCGCTCCCATCACCTAGGCATGGCTGAAAAGTAAAACCCACTTTTTCCTTACCGCTCACATACACAAACACAAATCAACAAAGGGAATGAAAAGACAATGTCTTTTGATTTGAAATGTTTGTATGAGTTTGTATGAGAAAACTCAAAAGGTATTTCACTGCCCCATAACCAACGCTGTGCTGCAGAGTAAGTGAGAACATCAGGGGACTGCAGAAAACCTCCAAGCCTCCACTCTCACACGGGGTAGCAAAGGCCTTATACAACACCATTCAGGTACCTGACAGTCCTTTTTCTTCCTTGGCGTTCATTTGGTTGTCGACTTGCTGTACACACCTATCGTGAGATCAGTTACCTCATAAACTCAGACACGTATCCGCCTTCCCTAACCCTGCATTTTTGCAGCCTGCTTTCAATGGGACATAGCGCTCCCCCTACAAAATGCTACAGAAGAGTCCAGAATGACGTTATAATGACACTGCCTACACAGGAAAGCTATTTGACAGGCAAAAATTTGCTGAAATTTTGGGGAGTATCCTTGTCTGCTTAATACCTTTTGACATTAACCTTATGTTACTCAGCTGTAGACCATTCAACAGACAAATTGGGATGGATGACAGCACAGGTGACTTAAAAGGCTGTCATGTGCAGTGAAATCAAGACTGAAACCATTAGCCAATATGGAGTGGGTTAGGACCTAAAGCAGTGCTATGCTGGTTCCATAATGGGGTAATTCTCCTTGGTCCTCTAGCATCTACACACCACCACGAAGGAACAGAGCAGGCACCAAAACTGGCATCTGAAAGGCCAATCACAGATTTTATAGTTTTCTCCTCATCTCTAATACCTAGCGTGCTGCATAGGCTAACAAATGGTGTGTAAATTATGTTTATAAGAGTTCCCCCAAGTGTAAAATATATATTCATATAATGCAAATGTCTTTTTTCATTGTCTGTAAAACTGAATGCAGATTTTCAGCGGAGCACTGAAGAATTTAATGAAGGCACCAGCTCAGAACATAAAACAACATCAAATGGCCCGTCACAGTCATCAACTCAAGCCTAGAATGAGTTGCCATTAAGGCCTCTGTTTGAACCAAATTACTGTTAATGGTTGAAGGTAATCAACAGATTTTTCTATTCTGAGAAAATAGTAGGTAAATCCTAGCTTGTCATCAAGAAGTACACAGCAGAAGTCAGGACCCAGGCACGTGCTCCTTCACTGGGGGCCCATGGTGCAGGAAGGGCTCATGTGCAACAGAAGTGGCTGGAAAGCAAGCAAGGTGCCGATGCCTATCGTGGCCTACAGGCAGGCAGGTGACACCAGGGACAGGGAAATGAGACTGCCAGGGGACATCGTGATGATGTCAGTTTGCTTGTGCATGGCTGTGCCCGAGACCCTGCCACGGCACAGTGGCTGTAGGAGCTGTGGAGCAGCTAGGGCAGGAGGTGGTGGTCCAACCGCCACGTCTGCACTGCACAGAGCCCTGAACACTGGGCCACCAGGAATGACGGCCTCTCCTTAGCCAAGGCACGTGCCAGGAAGGAGCCCACACAGGCACTGTAACACCATGGTACAGCACAGATGCACCACAGGAGTCCCCTACACTGAACTGATCTTTCTGAAGATATTTAAAAACTATCTCACCCACTACCAATGAAAATATGTGCAACAAAAAGCAAAGGAGACTACAGCCTACAGCTAGTTTTTAATCCAAATCTATTACAAGACAGTCTTACAGTCAGGTATTTTAGTTCATTACTTCCTTTCAGCTGGAAGTTTCCTACGATACCAGTTGAATCCATTTTTTTTTAATTATTATTATTTTTTACTTTGGAGTAGGAACAAATACAATCAGTTGCCACCAATAATGCTCAGCCAAGGGGTCCAAAGGTAGAAACTTTGATTTGAAACAAGTGAAAAAACTTCTAACACAAATGCTTGAAATCGTCTGCCATCTAAAGACTCAGATGGTACTACTGCGGGTATCACTTATGTGAAATGCAAGCTTTGTCTCCTGTCACCAAAGTCAGGAAACAACAAGAAACACCTTCCCATTTGCTGCATTCATGCAGAAACAGGAACATGTGGCTTTGTTTTATTTTGTAATTATCTCCTGAGTGGCCAAGAAGTCTTTCTCCATAATTCTTTCTTCTCTGACACCTTCGTGTCAGTTCTTATCTTGTTCTTATCTTATCAGTTAATATCAGTTCTTACCTAAGAGCCACTTGTGACAGAACCTAAGGTCACATTGATCTAAACTCTTCAGTTTGCCTGAAAGCTTCTATCAACCAGCTAATTAAAAAAATGAGTGAAAGCAGTACAAAAGGGGACAAAGTTGTTCAAGAGTGAATACGTTTTCTGGAGGACCTCCTTTTTGCATGTCCAACTACAGAAAAGGAGAATTAATTCACTGAAAACACTGAAGAGAACTAAATCCCCACCTTCTGAAAACTCAGAAAAGTACTCAAAATCAGCAGTCAACAGGCTTTTTATTTGACCAAACCTTAACAAATTATCTACAATACAATTTTTTGTTACACTTACAGGGTGATCTGCATCCAGCTCAGATCCATACATCAAAACTCTCTGTGAGCATTTGTCTAATTCAGATATCTTCCTGGGGAACCAAGGGACACAGTCAAGATCTGCAGAACACAGAATATGAGTTGAATGTATTGAGTATGAGATTATGAAGATACCTGTACAAAACATTTGTCAGTATCTAAACCGAGTGATATAAAAGCAGCCTTGCCTTCCTCATCAGTCCAGATGTTTTCTGGTGGATTGAGAGACACGATATTAGTTTGAAACTTGAGCAACTGGATTAGTTCATTAAATTCTTTTTTACTGCAGTCACAGTCCACAAAAATTTCCACCTCTGAGCTCCTTCTCTTCGATTTTCGTGATTCAATATGAACCATACTCACATGTTTCTCCTGTGGGAAGATGAAATAATTGATTAAATAGAGACATGTCAGTTAGAACGGTAATATTGATGGCACGTTCCTCAGGAAAGTTTTTTTTTTTTTTGAGTTTCAGATAAAGGTCCCCTCTGGTACAGCCAACTAGCAGTTTCTGGTTTTCTACCTCTGGACTTACATAGTAGGTAATTCTTTCACTGGCACACTCTGTAAGGAATGTATACGGTGCATCTCTTTAGCTAACAAATTCACAGAAGGAAAAGCCTCCATCTGCTGAGGGGGTTGAATCTGCTGTTTGTAGACTGGCGGGTTACAAAGCCAAGTGGGATCATTTCGATGCTCTGTTCCAGCATAACACAGGCCACAGGACTCCCCTGCATGCTTTCAGCAGGCACAAGGCTAACATTTTTAGACATTCTCTTCAGAAAGCAGGAAGAGTGGCTTTGATCTACCCTAGGCTGAGAACAAAACCCTGCCCTTCCCCTGATGGTGCTCAAATTGTTCAGTGATTATGTGAATGGAGGTGATCTCTCTGCAACATCTTCCAGACATTTTAAAGAGTGAATTATAAGCTTGTTCCCAAGAGGGGAGAGCTGATGTATATATCCAGGATTTCAGGTATGAACCTATTAAAGAATTTGAGCCAGAGCTGCAGTTAGACACTTAACCCTTGGAGAGAAGACGTGTTGAAAACACACCTCCTTCTGCAGTTCCTGTTGGCTCACTTAGGCTTCCCCCATTTCTGTCAAGCAACCTGGTTCCTGGCAATCTCTCTCCCAGAGGACTAACTCACCCCTTTTACATGGCTGGAGAGTCTAGATATCTGCATCAGCCTTGGGGATCTGCTGTTCCCATAAGTTAGGACTGGTAATGCACATTACTCCCACACTTGCACCTCTCTGACAGTTTAGCCTTAAGAGGTAGACTGCAAACCACCTCTTAACTTTCTCTTTGCTACACAGACTGAACAGCCTACGACTTTCATCATACCGCTTTACTTTAATGCTTCGGACATGCCTTTAAGTCCTCTTCAATTTATTAATGAGGTAAGAAGACTACATAGAGTACCAGCAGCCTGACTGAAAACCACCAGTTGCATGGGGATCTATATGGGAACCAATACTTCACAATTTACGTTCAAGTTAGACACAAAGCCCTGACCCTGCAAGCACTTAAAGGTGCATTTAAATTTATGAACAAACATTGTCCTGCAGCAGGGCTGCCATCACCATCTGACTTCGGGCATATAATTTAGATTCTGAACTGCTCTCTGAAAGTGCTTCCTTTCATCGTGGTCTGTACAGAGAACTTCAAACCTAATTTAGTGTTGAGAATCACACTTAGGAAATCTAAAGCGAATGGTGTGAACATCAATATCACTGTTAAACTTTGTTCCAGAAAACTCTTTGTGAGTCCAAAATGCTTTGCTGAATGATCCATCAAATCTGAAGTTACACTCTGCAGATTTCAATAAAAGTAACTGCACTCCACGGTGCATTAATTTATACCAACAAACAACCCGACCTCGGAATCCTTCCTCAGTCTGGTCAGCCGAATGACTTGTAAGCTTTACCTGGAAAAGCCGGAGAGCTTTCACCAATCCACCAACTTCATTCTTCAAGGAAAACACCACAGCTGTCTTTCCACCTTCAGAAACCGATTCACCTCTCCCATTTCCCTTATTCCCTTTCTTTTCCTCATTTTTCCCAGAACTCGATCTGCTTAGCTACAAATGGATAAAGAACAGCATCATTTCAGATGTAGAAGAGCATTGCCCCAAATTAAGTCTTTTTACACAAAGGGAAATGTTTGTTAGAAAAATGACTGAATGCAGTCTACCCAGATTTAATTTAAAAGTTAATTCATTAATGATACTATTAGTGCAATGCTATCTTTACCAATAAAGAAAGTGAACAGAGATGGTCAGAATCACTGCAAAACCACTAATTGCGGTGATGCTATTCTAATCTGTAGGAATCAATTTATGATTATTTACACTGGTCTCTCTAGGGGGGAAACATTTACACCACCAGTTGATCATTCCGCTGCTGACACCTGTTTCCCTAAAGCCAAGGCCACCCTCTGGTCCCCTCTGTGCTGAGGTAAAATCAGCTTCTTTGCAACAGCTGTGGTCACTCACACCCTGCACTATTCCCTGAGCTTCACTGGTACATCCTCTCGCCCATCGCCACTGAGCCTTCTTGCATCGTAGGGGTTTATTGGTCAGCCACATTCATTAAATTTAAAACATAAAGTTTATGTTATCTGTTGTAGTGCAGTTAATGTTGCTATGTAATGTCATTTTTCCCTCAGGAAATAAAACCTCTGTTGATTATAAAAATGAGGACAGAACTATAAGCTGAGACTGTACCTCCCACAAGAGATGTGCTGGCTGAGAACTCTTANATAAAAATAAAGGAAATCGCACCATCCTTGGTCACCCCTACAAACTTCTCTTAATATAGGGGGTGAAGACTTTGCTTTAAGTCAAATTTCATCCAGCAGTTTCCAAAAAAAAAAAAAAAAAAAAGAATTATCAACATAAGTTTTGTCGAGATGCCAACAGTACAGTGAGTCACCCTACATAGACAATTTTGATAACACTGACCATAATTTTCAAAAAAGTCTGCATTTTCCAATATACAGGTTGTGACTCCTGGAAAAATGACATCCCCAGTGAGATGCTAACCGCTTTCTGAATAACAGCATCACTTGTAATAAGGACACTAAAGAAAAAAAAAAATGTGAACATAGACACTAAGAATCATATACAGGTTATATTCCATAACTTTTAATGAATTAAATTGTTCTTTGGTAAATTGTAGAGCAGCAATGAAAGGAAAATAGCCCATGAATGGACAGAGTTTTTAAACAGGTCTCAACACCTGATTAAAGCCAAGATAAATCTCTATTTGTGTTTTTTTGCCTTACAGGTAGGACTGTCAAGGCAGGTTATCCCACCTGCATAATGTCTGCAGACCTGTGATGATGGACTTTAGCAAAGTCTCCCTGTGCTTCTAAAAGACTTTAGAAGATTTCATCAAGTGCTCCATGACCCAGGAAAAAATTAGTAAGCTTTAGTCCGATTCCTTTTCAAGTTGGATAATTTAAGATAGTTTTCTTAGATACCACTGACAGAGATGAGGTATTTGCATCACATCCATCTTAATGCATCCCTATGGTTCATGCCAAACTGGTTTACTTTTTTAGCTGATCCTAGTCCACTCAGAAATATCTCCCTCTGCTGAATGAGACCACAGCTCTCATGCGAGCTTCCATTGGATATTCTGAGGCATCTTTTTTTAAAGCACAAGAATGCATTGAATTAAGAAGAGGGCTAGTTGAAATGCATCTTCTTACCAAAAGCCACTCTTCACAACAGTACAGGTTAAACAACCCACACTCGTTTCGGGGCATGCAGAAAAGTCTCCGTGCTCTCTTCTCATCATTTATTAGATTACACTTAATCTGGAAAAGTTATTCTGCTTGTGGAATGGTACATTGAAGGTTTCAAACTTTTTTTTTTTTAGTAATTGAGCTTATATGATTATGCTTGATAGGAGGATTGCTTAAGAGAAGGTCACCTTGGCTTTAACTTCAATAATATTTGGGATTTGGCTGAGAACTTTTCACACACATCAAGAACACAACCTCCCCCTGAAGTGGCAAAGATACTATTTATACAGCATCCACGTTTCCCACCATATGCTGCTTTCTGGAAGCAACGTACAGAGGATCACGCAGTCAGCTGAGTGCCTGAGAATCTCTGTACCATTGATTCCTCTGGGAAACAAGAGCGCTCGGCACTTTCCAAGACTGTCACAGGTTCACCAATACTTGCAAGTGAGCATTACCTGAAGTGACGACTGAAAGCCTCTCTCAAGCATATGAAAACTAGACTAGCTAATTGTTATGGGCCCAGTAGAAGGCTGTGACATTGCAGGAACTCAAATCTTATCAGCCATGCTTATTAATACACTTTATAATTAAATAATGACTAGGAGATCAACTTTCCTGATGAAAATGAATTATCTGGAGCAAGCACAAGTACTCAAGAATGACAGACTGACCTATAGCAGAACTTGGTGAAGAAAGTAACTCAAATATAAAAACTGTAAAAAGAAATTTATCCCATTTCATTCATTATTGCTAACAGAAATAAAATAAAGCACATACAAGTAGGGGCATTTCACATTTTACTATAAAGACCAGTTCACAACTAGTACAAATTGGCATATTCTGTCAGCTCTACTCAAGTTATCAGAACCTCCACGTATTGCAGATTTGGCATAAAATTTTACAGGAGTTAGGTTTTGACAATCCTAAATATTTAACATATTCAGAGCAGATTACATTGTTAGTATCCATTAACGTTCTTTGTTATTAATAAAGTAAACCTATTCAAATCCATTTACCTGTAAGCACACAGAAGTTTGTCCCATGCTCGCGCTCACCTAAGCACCTGTTGCACCTGTACCAGCACCTTGCAGAGAAGTGCTTCTGCCCCTAACAGCATTTCAGCAGGGAAGTTTCCACATCCCCCCTGCGTGTCCCGGCACCCCCACGAGCTGGGGGTGCCAGGAAGCCTCAGGGCTCCGCCGCAGCTGCTCGGCGATGGAGGTGCCAGTGGGCACCAGCGCAGTGTAAGCACCTATGACTCGCTGCCATAAAAATGTTTTAAGTATCACGCTGTGGGGTTTATAAGTGCTTTGAAAAGGTAGATGCTGCTGATACAGCCTGAGCGCACGTGGCCAGCAGCCACAGGCTTTCAAAATCCAAGCACTCAGGAACGCCTGAAGTGGACTCCAGTGCTTTTACATTACTGCAGCAGCAGCACGGTTAGTTTCTGTGGCGAGGCTTGCAGCTCCAGTGAAACTTCTGCTGCTGTCTGAAGACACTTTCAAGGCAGCGCCTGGAGCCAGGGCTGATTGAACCGCACGGCACCCGCAGCCGCTGCGGGACCACCAACTTGGCTTCGAAGTGAGCAAAGCGGGCCGGCAGCTCACTTGCTCGCGTAGCCCACCCGCGCTGCCGGGCGTACAGCACCGACCCCCTTGGAGCACCACCGGGGTGCCCCCAGCACGGCCCGGCTCGGCTCCGCGCCGCTGCCCGGGCAGCGCGGCTCCCCTCCCGCCCTCGCCGCGGCCAGGCCGGGCTTCCTTNCAAGCACTCGGGAACGCCTGAAGTGGACTCCAGTGCTTTTACATTACTGCAGCAGCAGCACGGTTAGTTTCTGTGGCGAGGCTTGCAGCTCCAGTGAAACTTCTGCTGCTGTCTGAAGACACTTTCAAGGCAGCGCCTGGAGCCAGGGCTGATTGAAGCGGATGCCATCGGCACCCGCAGCCGCTGCGGGACCACCAACTTGGCTTCGAAGTGAGCAAAGCGGGCCGGCAGCTCACTTGCTCGCGTAGCCCACCCGCGCTGCCGGGCGTACAGCACCGACCCCCTTGGAGCACCACCGGGGTGCCCCCAGCACGGCCCGGCTCGGCTCCGCGCCGCTGCCCGGGCAGCGCGGCTCCCCTCCCGCCCTCGCCGCGGCCAGGCCGGGCTTCCTTCCCCTCGGCGCCCCGCTCCCAGCCCCGCCACTCACGGTGAGGCCGCCGGGGCGCTCCTCCGGCAGGGCCGAGTCCAGCGAGAAGCCCCTCCGCGCCCAGTACTTGCTGGAGAACATCATCATGGCGGGCTGCATGGGGCCGGCCGGGCGGGGGCAGCGCCGCGCTCTGAGCCTCGCCCGCGGCGCCTCCTTTTATACGCCCCCGCCGAGACCGACGGAAACCCGACGAGG
>VXAA01006877.1:572999-616407 GCA_013399115.1 Anseranas semipalmata | reverse complement strand
ACGCCCACGGCCCCTGCTTACCTCAGCCGCCGCTGGCCAGAGCCCAGCCGCAGGGCTGCGGGCGCCCCGGGAGAGCCGTGCCGGCCGAAACGCAGCAGGGCCCGGCTGCGGGGCAGCCCCCCAGGGCCGGCCCGGAGCAAGGGGTTCAGCTCCTCACACCTCGGTGCCCTCAGTGCTGCCTCCCCACTGCGGCACAGCCCTGCCTGGTGACAGGCGAGGGGCTGGGGCACCAGTGGTCACCCGGCCCAGCAGAGCCTGCTTTGGGCAGGGAAACATCGCTCTGAACCCAACTGGAGAACCTAAAACACGTGTCAGGAGCTCAACGCCCTGAACTGCAGCTGTGGATGCCAACAGGCATGGCTACAGGCCAGGGGCACCATGTGCCCCAGTGGTTTTGGGTGGCCAGGCTGCAGGTGGCCCTGGGGGGACACAGCAGGCCTCAGCCCGTGCCAGAAAAAAAAAGTAGTGGCTGAGTTTCTGCAACAAAAAGTTGTATGGAAATACTTTTGCATTGACTTTGATGTGATGAATTCTTTGATGTAGAAACTCATTTCTCCCCATTTTATAAAGAGTTCTTCTGTGAAAAATGCAGGCTGGTTCAGAGAGGAAGCATTAAGGGATAGGAGATATATCTTATAATGAAAGACTTAACAAACCTTCTACATTAAAGGATGATTGATGACATGCAAAGAATATTTCCACTGAAAGAGAATGCTTAATTGGAGAAGGCTTTTTAATCACGGCAGCAATGGCTGTGGTTTCTACCTGAGCTATGTAAAGGCCAGACTCTGATCGTAAGACTCTCTTCTAAACACAACATCAATAAAGCAATTAATCATCTATGAAGGTAAAACAATCCTGTATGGATCCTGGAGGTCTGTTTATACATTAGACAACTTCACTTGTCTCTGAATTACTCATGTCTCAAGGGTAAAGATTTTTTCTAAAGAATTTGTTTCCTACTTAATTTCAGACTCGTATAAGCCCAGAAATTGTAAATGAGCAGAAAGTAATTGCTCAAACAATAATTTGACTGCACTGTTAAGGTAATGTCTCAGTCTCTCAAGTCTACTTGTGAAATTGTGTTAGGATTTTTTATTTCTCTTATACTAACATACTCAAGTCAAATACTCATTTTGTCACTTACTATTGTCACTTTCTCTTCCTATTATTTTCCTTCCCACTTCTCCTATTTTCCAAAACTTTTCTATTAGCTACTTTGAATAAGTTATCTTACACAGTGTAGAACCAAACTCCACAACTGGATCGGGAGCACTACTTCTGTAAGTTTTGTTCAAATATATACACAGTTTTCTCAGTTCTAAAACACCAGTCAGGAGAATGGCCACTGCATCCCCTTGCAAGTCTCCAGCAGTGCTTTTCCCTGCAGCATCCCCAGACAGGGGCAGCCAAGCTGAATGTGACAGCTGGCATCACGTGGCCTTAACTGCTGTACGTAAAGATCACATAGATTGAGAGGAAAAAGTTAAAATCAGAGCCACTGAAGCTGAAGCACTGAGCAGGGAGATACATGAGGAAAGTAGCCAAAAGTCTTAGTACTCATGGTGCTACGCTTCGTGTCACATCTAACACTCAGCTGTGGCTTAACTCACTTTACAAAGTCCATGTCATGAGCCCTGCTAGCCTCAGCATCTTATAGCTAGTTTTTACATATCTGCATTACTGAGGAATTCATTTTGCTCTTAAAAAGAGACCAGCATGGAAGCACAACAAAAGATTTGAGACTGTTTTGTAACTCCCATGGAGTATCATGAAATGTCATCGTTTACCATAACCAACAGAAACCAGCAAAAGCTTCAAGTCTAAACTGGCCCTTGTCAGGCAGACAACCCCTTTCTTAAAAGGGAAGGTCATGCCTGATGCTCAGGACTGGGATGAGTTCACGGCTGCCTCAGTATTCACGTGAGGCCTGCAGCAAACACTTTTAGCTTCACTTTTCCAGAGTTTCCCATGTATAAAATGTAATAATCATCCTTTCTTCTGCTTGACAGTAAGATTGTAATAATATTTGGTTCCCCTACTTGCTCCTGTAATGCAAATCACTCATTTTTGTTATGTTAACCCACAAAGTTTTACTTCATTTTCTCAGTTGGGGAAAGCATGTCTACATGTGTTAGTTCAGCCTTATATCCAAAGTTACCATGACATATTCTCTGTCATGTTTATTCAGTATTTTTAATAATAGGAAAGCAAGTCAGAGTCTTTGGACTTTGATATTCCTGCCTGCTGTGTGTGAGATACCTAGACACAGTTCCCGCAGTTGAACAATTTATGGGAGCAAGATGGCTTAGCACTCTCCGAATGCTCCAGTGACGAAAACAAGCTCTACTCTAGGCTTTTCTCCTATCAACATGACAGAGCATGATTTTATCTGCTGCTAGATGCTAGTTCTGCAGCTGGGACACCACACAAATCAGAGATGACCTTACTACCCAGTAGCCTTGCTATCTATCACCACTCTGTTTGGTGACTACAGCCTGGCAAAGATTTTGTGTCTCTCATAACCTCTTCAGGATGACTCATGAATGCAAAACAAAGGTACTTCATGTCGGCATGAACTATATAACAGGCAGGGACTACTCCAGTGATTCAACTGTTTTAACAATGCAGCCTACCTGTGAGTCTCGCAAAGAGACTGCCCATCTCTGGAGAGGAAACTGTTCTTTTGCAATTTCTGTTTTGTAGGTGTACTTTTTCGTATCAATGCCAGAATGAAGGACACATATTTGTGGACTAAAACCGTTTATTTCTTCTTCTTCTTCTTCTTTTTTTTTTTTTTTCCTAGCCGCAGTACAACAGTATAAGGCTCTGGGAATACTGCTAAACTACAGATTTTGTTTAGCGCTCAATCAATTTCTCTGTAGTTCACTGTCCCATATACATAAAAAGTAAACACTTAAAATTGCCTGCCAGAAAACTATAAGTTCATTGAAGCAGCTATTCAAAAATATCTATTCTAGAATATATTTCAGGGTGCCACACAGCAATCTTACTTCACTTTGGAAGATGCATTTAATGTTGATAGTAAGAAATAAAGGTACCTTTCTAGCACACAGAGATAAGCTCACTTTCATTTCTAAAAGGCATCTTATGCCTATAATCAGAAATCAAGCACCTCTAAGGTGTCTAGTTTACACACATTTTCCTTTCTGTTAGGAGAACAGTCACAGTTGTCTGAACTCCTAAGATGTGCACTTTTTAAGCTTAAGAAATTCAGAATTCAAGTGGAAAATTAGCTCTAAAATTGAAGCAAATCTGTGGGATGTTTCCAATGTTTCAGTCATTTTCTCCTTGTTAGAGACTCTGACTGTCCATTTCATCACAGTTTTCCTTAGAACTGTTTGTAATATTTGTTACAGTTTGATGACATATACTAGCAGTCTTAAGTCTTTCCATTTGATTTTAGCAGAAAGATAAAATTCACAGTGCAGAGGAGCTAGTATACACCAAGCAGTAATCTGAATTTACCTCTGCTGTGCTAGATCACCACCAAGTCTTTGTCTACAGGCTTGCTACAGCAGAAATTCCAAGACATAATGTGGCAAAACACGGAAAGACATGAAGCTATGAAAAAGCATAAAAAAAAGTATAAACAAAGGTGAACTTCACAAGGATCTAAAAATGAAAAGAACAACATTATTCAAGAGAAGGTCAAAAATGCAAGGAGAAGAACAGATATGCTTATTACTAATGCAAGAGATGTTGACACAAGCAGAAAACTGAAGTCTTGATACATAACCAAATCATAATTTATTTGGTAAAAGAAGGGCTTTGTGAAATCATTCACAAATGGACTAACCAAAGTGCTTTTTCAACACAGAAAGAACCTTGGAACAGATTGTACATCTTTATCAAAGATGCGCACGCTAACTCTGAAGTCCATTTCTCTGAGTGAGATAGGTCTGCTGAAAAATGTGTGATGAAAACACAGACTTAATTTTTAAGTCATGAAGACACAGAAAGCACAGTTTTTCAAGCAGCTAGCAAAACCATGCCAAGTTCTAATAGCACTAAGGAGATTTTAATCAACCAACAGCTTTTGGGAAAGAGAAATGACAGACTGACTAGGAAGATCTGGAAATACAGATGGTAATTTTTGATCCAGGATTTGGAAGAAAACAATGAAAGAGAAGGCCCTCACAGATTTGATTTGAGCCATCAGAGAGGAACTGGTTGAAAATATTATGCAGAATGTGGACTGTGTCACAGTGAACATAAAATGAATTCATGATCTTCAACAGAAGGATCAGAGAAGAAAGCAGAAATTGACAATTTCAGAATAAAGAACCTCAATAAATTCCAAGTTATTACAACTTCCAAAGGGAGGAAACCCAGTGCAGAAAGACAACTCTTTCCTTCCAGTAGTGGTTTTGGCTCAGATAGAGTTAATTTCCTTCATAGTATCTCATATGGTGCTGCGTTTTGGATTTGTGACTGAAACAGTGTTGATAACAAACTGATGTTTTAGCTATTGCTGAAGAGTGCTTACACAGCATCAAGATCTTTTCTGCTCACGCTGCCCCATTATTGAGTAGGCTGGAGTGCACAAAAAGCTGGAAGGAGACACAGCCAGGACAGCTGACCCCAACTGACCAAAGGGATATCTTATACCATACCATGTCATGCTCAGAAATAAAAACAGGGGAAAGGAGGAGAAAGGTGGGACATATAGAGTTATGGCATTTGTCTTCCCAAGTAGTTATGCATGATGAAGTCCTACTTTCCTGGAAATGGGTGAACATCATCTGTCTGCCAGTGCAAAGTAGGGAATGAATTCCTTATTTGCTTTGCGCACGCAGCTGCTGCTTTACCTAACAAAGTGCCTTTATCTTGACCCATGAGTTTTCTTACTTCTACCCTGCCAATTCTCTTCCCCATCCCACTGGAGAGGAGCGAGCAAGCGGCTGTGTAGAGCTTAGCTCCGTACTGAGGTTAACCTGCAGCATGCACTTAAGGAAAAAGTTAAAGTTTCACTGGGACACTATTTCACTATAGAGGAAGTGCAGTCTTCTGCTACACTTTACTACTAGTATCTTAAGTCATTAGTTTCATTACTCTCAATTCAAAAAGGTAATTTACAGGAGATGAAAACTTGGGCTGAGCTACTACATACAAACAGCATACCACATTAACGTGTAGACAAAGGCTGTGGTACAAAATACACAGCAATTAGTACAGGATACCAAAATAAATTTTTCTTTTGTATAAATACAGCAGCAGTCAGAAAAGAATCAAACTATTAGCCCACTACTGAACTTCAGGAAAAGGCAAGACAGAAAAGAAACTTAAAATGACGTATTTAAAGTTTTTTTGTTTGTTTTAAATTATGCTTTGCTAAAAGAATCCACTGTGAGCGGGGGCTATCATAATTAATAGCAGGGGCACAAAAATAAGCTCTCAGCTTTTCACAGGATAAAACAGTATTGGAAAATACTTGGGATAAGTCTGATCATAGCAAATAACAGTGTGCGGGAACCATGCTAACAGGCTCATTAAATCTCAGCCACCAATAATTATTTTGATAACTCAGAGAACAGACAAGTGAAAAAAGACTTAAATGATATCTGTCTTCAAAAAGATATGGGGGGAGGAAGGGCTGAAAAATTATGGACCAGCCTAATTTAATTTTTTGGGGGAAACAGTAGTGCTAAGATTATTTGTAAGAACCTAAAAGATAACAGAAGATTAAACAGTCAAGATGGATTGGCTGAGAACAAATCAAGTTGAGTAAATCTCATTTCCTCTTATGACAGTCCTGTGGACCAAAGCAAAACAACTCACGTCATAAATCTTGATGGCAGTGAAGCATTTGGCATGGTCTCTCATAACATTCTCACAAGACAGATAAGGAAAAGTGCAGATGAAGCTAATAGATTGGACAAAGGAGTTAGTTCAGTGTTAAACAGAAGGATGTAGAGAACAGGAGAGCTGCAAGTACCTACTCTCACTCCTGTACTATTTAATAATAGGCCAAAGGACCATGAAGTGACCGTCCTTAAATTTCCAGACTGTATCCAGCTCAGAGATGCTTAACAGTTAAAAATCTAAATAGATCTTGGGTGGGTGATTGTTAGGAGCTACTTACAGACCAGCTGCACAATTACAAGAGAAGGCAGAGCTCATAGCCAGGGAGTCAGATGTCACAGAAAATCACCAGCTGAACATGATCATTCCACCTACCCTGCAAGCATACAGACACCTGAAAAGTATTTGGGTAGTAGCCCTCAAGATTTACAGTTATCCTCCAACCCTGTTCAACACAGGTGATCTCAGCCAGGCTACTCTGTCCAGTTTACATCCCAACATTGAAAATAAAAAAAAAATGATATTGATCATCTTTTGTCCAGTGAACATCTATGGGAGTGCAAAGAAAGGTGATTGGTACATAAAAAAGTGATTGCAATTGTGGGGATTTTTTGGCCTAAGCGGGAGTAAAGGACAAAACAAGCTACACAGAAGATTGCTGGAAGAAACAATGTTTTCCATGTCAGTAATGAAGAGTAGGAGAGTTATAACACAGCAAGAAGTACCCCCAGTTCAGCATGAGCAAAAGCCTTCTGACAGCAAGAACCACGAGGCCAGGGAACAGCTGCCCACAGAGGTTGTGGACACAATGCTACTGGAAGCCTTTAAGAAGAGATTAGACGAGCGTCTGGCAGAAGTACGATAAGCCTTCCAACAGGAGATACTCTCGCTAGGCTATTATTCACAAGCTTTTAAAAGTGCCTTCTAATGTTGCAGTTCCATGATTTCAACAAACTTGTTGTACGTATATACCCAGGTATATATCCTCACAGTGAAAAAATGAGCAGGACAATTGATCTGGCTAAAAGAACTGGTTAGCTCTGAAATTTATCAGATCCTTTATGTGATTTACCACACACCTGCACAAACTGATCATACCAGCACAAACAAGGTAGCAGTGCAAGGGAGAGAACAAAGGATCAGGACTGCCACTTTTTCTAGCAGTAGTTGTATTGCTTTGCTGCTTGAGGAATTATCAAGTCCCTGAATCCAAATACCTCTACTTTAAAGAACTTCTTGGTCTCCTGCAAGAGAGAGACTGGACCAATTCAAATACCAAGAGTGTTTTGGCGAAGTTTCTGATGTTTCAACATGCAGAGCTATGACAAGCAACAGAACAACTGAATACAAGTTGCTTATATGTAATACAACCATTTCTGTATCAGGTCTAAATGGGCATTTTAAAAGTGTCATCTTCGATAGGAAGGATTGATTTATGTGTGCCATGAGGTCACACACCACGTGTGGCTGTAGCCATACCATACTGGGTCTGGCTGGGATGGACTTCACTTTCCTCACGGCAGCCCATACGGTGCTGAGCTTTAGATCCGTGGCTAAAGCAGTGTTGGTAACACCGGTGTTTTGGCTACTGCTGGGCAGTGCGTGCACAGCTTTGAGGCTTTGTCTCTTCTTAGCCCGGGGTGGGCAGGAGGTAGGGAGCGCACACAGCCAGGACAGCTGACCCAGACTGACCAAAGTAGTTAACGAAATCCTCTTGATGCTTTGCTTGCAGGAGCAACTTTTGCTTTCCCTGTGAAACTGTCATTGTCTCCATCCATGGGTCTTCTCACCTTCCTCTATTTTCTCCCCGTTTCATGAGGGGGAGTGAGGGGCTGGGCAGCTGCTTGGCTGCTGGCTGGGGTCAACCACACCACACACAGAGGAAACAAGTGACAACAGTCTCCTAAACTGCTGACCTGGGCAAAAAGTTAAGTTCTACACAACGGGGCCTGCAGTTAGCTGGTTAATGACAAGGTATGTAAAAGACCTAAGAACTAATGTTATGGTATGGTGCATGGATCTTGTATAATCAAAATGTACATTATAATCCAATTCATCCAAAACCTAACCCTTTTAGAAGACAATTTGTTTGAATTACATGGACGGTTTGAAATACGTATATATTTGACTCATTTTTGAAATTTATTTGGGATGAGGCAAAAAGTGACATCCTACAATCTATTTTTTGTTTGGAATGCATCAGAAAATTCAATTTGTGCCAAAGATAAAGTGATTTAACATGAAAATATAGCACACATTCTCTAGAAAATGTTTATGGTTAAAATCCCTACTTAAATGAAAAATGAAATTCTAGCTTAATTTATAAGACCTGCACTGCAATAACATCACTTAATTGAATAGCAGACATTATCAGGTCCCGCTAAAATAAAGCACAATTCATTTTGTTTTTTAACACCATAAAAAAAAAAGCATTTGAAAGCATCTTTAAATCAAATATAATTGCAGGCATATATGAAATGTCTGAATGCTCAGTTATGTATCCGTGTCTTATCAATGCTCACATACAGCCGTAGTAACTATTGAACTAGATATAGGTACCTAATCCTGTGTGCAGAACCAAGGGTTAGAATTTCCTGCTTAGTCATGCCCACCATAGAACAGCTCATAGAATTTCTCCCATACGAACAAGCACTGGCCTCTGTCATGTTTCTTTCACGCAGAGAGGGATGGCACCAACCACTATGTTGAAGTATTCAGAAAGTGGTCATCAGGTTGGAAAAATATATATTTTAAGATATTTAGTCAGCTACAGACAAAACCACGTTACCAGCCAGTTTTCTACAACCCATGGACCAAACAACTTCAATCTTAAATTGTATCTGTACAAGAGTATCCATTAAAACAGAGACTGAAAAATACTTAACACTTTTCCTAAACAAGTGATTATTCCTCCTCACAACCCACTTAATTATCCATTTCCACATGTTTAATGTCAATCAATTCTCAGATGCACTTTTAAAATTCCAGTAACCTCATCAGCATTTTCCTTTGTTGTCTAACAAGGAACAGTTTGAGAACATACATGTCGCCTACAGAAATTCAATCCGTAACTTGGTAAGGCTTCATTTGCATCACACCAGGATATACATGAGTTGTGCTACTGGTACCAAAACTTCTGTCTACGGTCTAAATTCTGAATGCCAAGTCATTTACAATAAAATCTTTTTTTCAAGTTTAGGCAAGAATCTTGTAACAGAAAATTAGTTTAGAAATGTGAAGAAAGTGTCTCAAACTTATTTTGAACTAAAACGTTATCTCGAGAAGTTACAAGTATACTTTTTACTACTTTCTGAGAAGTTTCCACAATGGAGCTTTCATTCAGTGCTCAATAATACATCTGAAAGTAGTGAGGAATCTCATTCCTCACTGCTTCGGTTGATTGGATTGATTCAGAGAGCAGTATGTGAAAAAAACCTAGAGAGGCAACATCAGCATCATAAGTTTGTCCACTAGAAAAATGCAAATGTGTTATGAAAGAAAGTGTTAGCAACAAAGCTGGGCCTGTCGAGCATTAACACCTTCATTTTAATCAAACTATACATCAATGGAACAGGTTGCCCAGAGAGACTGTGGAGTCTCCTTCTCTGGATATATTCAAAACCCGCCTGGATGCGGTCCTGCGCAACGTGCTCTAGGTGGTCCTGCTTGGCAGGGGGGTTGGACTAGATGATCTCCAGAGGTCCCTTCCAACCCCGCTCATTCTGTGATTCTGTAATGGAAAAAAATTGCTAATACAGTCAACATCACAGTATTTCCACATCTGGTTCTTAAAGCAGTCAGGACCTGTTAAAATATATATGTGGCCTCTATATTCTTTAGAGCATTTACCCACAACAATGAATACTAAACCCCCATTCCTGACAAGGGTTTGAAGACCACTAGCTATGATGCTTGCTGGGTATAAAAACAGTGATTATAGATGAACAGGACATGCACACCTTTGCTAAATATATTCAGTATAACTTAAGTATTAATGGTTAACATGGGCAATTAGCTACAGCACCATCCTTCTATAACATTTTTAGACCTCACAGTACCAAATCCATTCTATAAACATTCATATTAGTCAAAACTCCCAAAAACCTGTAGCAAATTCTCCTGTTTGTAAGGTAACCTCTTGCTCTTAAACAGAAGCAAACATCCTCAAGAAATTACTTTCTAGACAAATAAAATTGCCCAAATAGGCTAAATAGGGAAAAATATCTCTTAAGGAGAGGGGTACATAAATGTAAATTTTACCTCGGAACAGGTACTGTTAGAATACTACGACTGAAAAGTATGAAGTTTTAAATATCCAGCTCCAAGAGATAGTTATCTTCAAGATCAAGCTTTAAAAAACAAGTTTGCAGGAACCTGTTTACAATTGTTGCTTTATATCCTAACAACTGTAGCCAAAGCTATATTCAGAACTAATTCATATTTGTTAATTCTAAGCAATCTAAATAATTCAAATATTAAAAAATACATAATTACACATCCAGAACCTCCAACCCATGGCATTTTTTCAGCGATCACAATCCTAAGGCCTTTCAGTATTTGTAGTCTCAGCTTAGACTATACCCATCCTTAAAAATCAGGAACAGTTTGATGGAGGATGAGGTTCCTCTTGATGCAAGGCTGCCTGTCAGTGGGAAGGAAGCTACAGATAATGAACACTGCAAGGGGCAGTTGGTCTCATCACTGCTGGGAAGCAGAGCAAGCCAACCTACTCCAAGCCTTCCACAGCAGCTGCTCACTGTAGATCAGGAGCAACCTTCTCATCCTGGACATCTGAGTGCTTCATACAAAGGGAAGAGATCAACAATTACACCCAAAAAGGAAAGGCAAACTTTATTTTTTTTTTAGAGGGCTGGTAGTATTTGTCAGCCATAACTGAAATTTTAAGTTACAGAATCCCACCTAAATATGCTTTTCCTAAGCATTCAAATATTCAGCCAGTCAATTATTACTTCAAGATCTTAACGTTGCATATTTTTGTGACTGCATATCCTGAATAACTAAGACCTGTGCACAGTTAATTGACAGACTCATGCACTACATTTCCCAGTTTTAGATGCTTCCCTTCCCTAATTTCATCTTAATTTTGGACAAAAACATTTAACAAGTGCACTTCAAAGTGAACTAGGTGCTCCAAAAATACTGAAACTAACTTGCTTAGTATACTTGAACCACAGCGTTGATTATATAAATTCTAATGCCTTTATGTATTCTACGCCATGTTAAATGAGCTGCCAAGAAGCACAATGCTCCACAGTGAACAAAGGCATGATGCTTCACAGTAATTTCCTGAGCAGGAAATGAAAGGCTATAGATATGCTGAGCTGTGAATCCTTGTCTTTCAACGCATAAGATTTTCTTATTAACTGATGAGAGATAGCACACTGACGATGCTAAAAACAAAGCCTGTACTGATTCAGCCCTTCAGTGTTTGTTCACAACTGGTGTGAGAAGTTTAATCAGGTCTCAAATTATTGTAACAACTTGATTTATCTATTAAAGCCTTTTTGTATTGCTTGTATTTGGCTTTAGATGGTACAAATCCCATTTGTAATAGCAAACTGCTCCAGAAGAAAGCTCCTCCATATCCAGCATCAACAGCCTGGAGACGAAAGGCATGCTCCACTCTGTAAGAAAGAGATATTCCCACTGCTCTTCATTACACATACAATATCAGTGGACTAATGGTTGCTAGCTGTCCCCTCTATCTCATGTTTATATCAACGACGAGACAACTAGATTTTTTTCTCTAAATACAATTTAATTAAAAACACTAAATCAGCTTTGATTTTTATTTTATATATGTACAATAATTACCAAATAATGAATACACTGAATCAGTTATGTTAAATTTCACATAACGTCAAAGGACATCATCATGGCATGGAATAAACTCACACTGCCTTTTGCATATACAAAAATGCATTAACATTAATTGTGATTACTTTTTAATAACCTGCTTATTAATTCTCCAAATAATCTTGGCATAAAAAGTGTAAGTAGTTAATTGATCAGTTAATATATTAGCAAAGATAAACATTAGTAAAGTTTGCAAGAAATTATTTGCAAAATGACCTCGAGTGTAAGACTGAATGTATTCACATGAAAGTTTCCTTCAGTTAGAAAATAGTTTTGAAAAAGAGCCCAAGTTTGAGCTGTGCATTAATTTGGTCAAACTGATTCATATGAATGAACAGTCAAGTTTATTCAGATATTGAAAATATGACTATCCTTCTAGTATTCACAAACATTTGTGTATATAGTGTATGTGTGTAAATATATATATATGCATATATAAAGTGAAGATATGTTAATGTAAAAATATAATGTTCATCCACTCCCAGTTACACAAAATTCAGTATTTGGACATTAAACTGTAAGTAAAAATGTCCATTTCAAATCTACATTCAACCAGCAACAAATACTTACAAGTATTTTTGTAAACATTTGAGATAGGGAAAACCCATTCATTTACAAAATGATCTTTAACACATCAGCATCTCTTCAGCTTGATTTTTTTTTTTTACAGCAGCTCCAGCTGGCCTATTGTGAATCTGCTCAAATCAAAGAACTCGCACTGTCTTAGATCAATACGTGTGAAAGCTCAGCAAATGCATATTTTCCAAATTCCTTCTTAATCACCATCCATTTCCAGTTCACCAGCAAAAAGAAAATGCACTTGGCTACAAAAATATTAAGGAATGTTATTGAAAACAAAAGGCTATTTTGGTAGAAGAAACTACAAAAATAGTTAAGTTGAGTCATGTCGTAAAGCTTTAATGCAAGAGCATTACAGTACAGATTTTCTTTCCAACCTTAAAGCTTAATCAACATCAAATTTAAATATCCATCTCTCAAGTGCTTGGAAAAAACGTGCTCAGTAAAGTCTTTCTTCAATTTAATCAACTGTAATTATGCAGGTGTCAAGCTTTGCGTCTCAGACATCTGTTGAGTGCTTTCTCTTGTTCCATTGGCAGCAGTTACAGGTGTTGAGATACTCTGATACAACGACGTAGGACAGCTCAGCACTGCTCCACTTTCATCCTCTCCGGTATCTGAATCTGGTGTTACAGAACTGCTTTCTATGCCCAAGATCTCACTAACTGCTTGAGGCAATTCCTGTAGAAGAGAAGGAAAAAACATCCCAACACTAATTAGATTAAAAAAATTAGTAAGTTCCCCCCTCCCCAAAATAAGTACTCAGTCATCTGAATTTGGCTGTATTGCAGACATCTCTCTCAGCACTAGTTCTATTAAAGTTACCGTTTTCTGCATCTGCTTTTCAAAAAGACAGTAAAAGGGGAAAGACTCAGTAATCAATTACTGATTATCATCTTCATCCCCAAAATAAAAGTCCACCCAACTATTATAACTACACTTCATGTTATTGAAATTATTTTTTTTAAATTGAGTGAACCATTAGTTGCTGTCAAATACATTTGGTATGCTTTCAGCGCAATGGATTTTCACCTCGTCGTTTTTGAGCACACCAAACATCAAATTACTTGTATTCAGGTTATCTAGCAAGAGTTAGGAAACCACAATCAAAAGGCACAATTCAGCTTTCCCCCAGTGAACAGTATTTCCCTGTAACATTAATCTTGCTTATAGACTTTTGGAATATAGGTGCTACATAGACAAAAGCACGTCCTCTATCATACCCAGACATTTAGTTGTTTCACAAGTCATACATGTACAATTAGAGCCAACTACTAGTTTTACTGTCTATAAATGCTCACAATAGATATATTCAAAATATCATTACCTTGCAATTCTTCATCTGCATAGAAATTGCTTCTGCTTTGCAGAGTATATATTCCACATCAATTTTCATAGACAGCTCATTGATATGCTAAAAATACATTCACAAATAACAGTAAGTGTAACAAATCGTGTGAAATATGCTGTATTGCAAATATACTAATACTGTAATGCACTGTTAATAAGTATCATAGGCTTGTCCCCTAAGCTGTGAAGTGCTAAACATACTCCATTTGCATTGACAAATAGGTCTTGAAAGATGTAGTATGCAACAGCTGCCTTTCATCGCTATCTGAGACCTTTAAGAAGAATCCATGGCACTTCCAAACATGACAAACTACCCAGCCTTTCTAGTTACCCCCCAGCTCACATTTTCAAACAGGTATCAAATAAGATTACAGAAGACAAAGCAAAAATTAAGATTAAGCATACTACGCAGCAGTCTAAGCAGGAGAACCATTTTCCATCTGTGAATGATCTTACCACAAACCACAGACATCCAATAAGCTATTTTGAAAGCATGGGAAACACATTCAAATTTAACACTTCAGAAGATAGTATGCACCTTCTGTGCACCCATTCCCACCAGACATGAAATACAAACATACTGCAATAACTCCGGAAAGTTAATTAATATTTAAATAATGCATAAGAACTCAGTACCTTTAATATTTCATTAAAGCCATAGTGCTTGTCCATTATTTGCTGTTTTTCAGATTCTAAGATAGCACAACAGAGGAGAAGATGAAAATTCTGGCAAGGCAATTCTGTCCACATGACCTGTTAAAATATGAGGGAAAAAAAAAAACTTTTGGAGCACTTATGTTCTTTCTCTGAAAAGAAAGGCAAATGTTAGAAAATAATATTTTAACAAAGCTTCAATAAGCCCTAAAGCCTAGTTGTTTAACTAAGACCGAGTTATTTTTGATGGCATCTAAGTATTTCTAGAAGTATTTAAAATTTTTCTTTTAGCCAATTAGTGATAACTGCAAGTTTGAGTCACTAAGTGCTTAGTTCTTCCTTTTCTACCCAGTCTTCCTGTGTCATCTTGAGAATGAAGCAGTTCACTTGTGCAAGGGAAAAAGATCAAGGAATTACCTGGAACTACCAGGTAATATTGTACATCGAGGGTATCCAGTGTGAAGGAGGGACTGAGCTATTCTCAATTTTAGGACACCTAAGCAGTCGGTCAGTATGCTATCTGGGTTGAATTTGAGAGAAACTGTTAAAACACTAAATAATCCCACCCATCGAAGGGCAGAAGAGTTTAACTTGCATTCATATTTCTGTAAAAAGGTGTTGCATACAGCAAATAACCACCCGCATTTTCTACCACAACCTGATGATTACGACTCTTGCTTAGAAAGTGTAAGGGCTTGGGTTCCAGCCACTACTCAGCCTGATGGAGACTGGTATGTCCCACCTCTATGGTGAACACCTCATCACCAGCCTTGTGAAGAATCTTCTCCATTCCTTGTTTTGATATAAGGCACTGAACTGCTAAATGATTTAGACAGTTTTATATATTGGTCCTCCTCTTTATGTGACTGCTTTCTCATTAGTGGAAAAAATGAATAAACCATCAACATTATTTTTTCATTATACCAGAAAAAACGTTAGTTGTCATTGTAGTAGAAGTTTTATGCATCTCAGTCCTGTTCTTTTCATAACCTTTCTGTCCCCCAGCACAACTCTATGTGATCTTATGTCCTAGAAAATACTCCTTCCAGGCTGCTCCTATTCATCTGAATGCTTACACTGAAAACTCCCAAGTGAGAGTATACCGTGCTCTTGTTAAATGCATCTTGGACAATAAAGCTGTATTGTTTTTACACTTTCTTCTTGGAACAAAGAATTAAACGGTGTTCAACAAAGATGTTCATTCATCTTAATTACTCCATCTGATCCCAAGATCACTTCAGTAAAAAAAAAAAGATCTAATTAACCTGGAATGATCAGAACTTCCACATTTTGATATGCTTTATAGCATGTTACTTGTCATCATGAAGCCTCATCACCAAGGTTAACTGGATCTCCTGACATTATCATGGCTTTGGCAAACACAAAAGCTACCCTACCACAGCTTCATTCTACATAACCTATAAAGCAATACCAATATCAAGCTGAATATCAGAATGATGCGTAATTAATAATCAGAGACACAAGTGTTATTTCTCCTAGCACAAGTTGTTTTTCACAAAAAAGTAACCTGATATTCTCCAGTTACTACTCTCACTTAAGAGCCTCATCTGAGGGATCCTGTCCAAACCTTATGAAAGAGCTGACTTATCCCCATCAGCTCTTATAAGGATTTTTTTTTCATTAAACTCCCAGGTTGTTGTTTTGGCTAAAAAGACATAACATATGCTAATGCCCTCTCCTTGTTACACCAATAAAGATTTTTTTATTATTATTCTATTAGCGTATCAATCACTTTGCAGGATGATCCATGCTTTTGTACTGAAGAAGGGTACTCTACAGAACTCCAAAGACTGCTGGAGTTTATGTGATGAAATACCTGCTTACCTCCCAGAGTCGAAGAATATCTTGAAAGCTAAATTCCCTTTTAAATCTGATGAGAAGCCATCGGAAGCAAAAATAAAGGTAGCCTGAGTCTTGAGATTCTAGGAATAAGAGTGTTACATTTCAAAAATAACAGTTTTGGTTAAGACAATGGGAAAAAATATATATACTTTACAGGTACACAATCATACAACTGATGTTTAATGTGGTAGTCCCTCTTCAAAATCAATGACACTTGGTGGAAGATGGCATATTTTAATTCAGTAACATGATGACATTTTTTCAACACACATGGAGCAATTATTGAAATCTTATAGGTGTTTCTAATTTGCAAGTCCAGTAAATGAGTCTTGTATTCATTTAGTATTACTCCTGGAAATATGTTTAAAGCCTGGTCAGGATATCAATGCACACAGAATGCAGTAAGTTGTTTTAGTTACTGTGCATGAATAACACACCTACCTAAATAACTGCAAAATCCACTGTCTAGTAAACGAAGCAAAGTACTCAGCTGAATTAGTTGCGTCTTCATACCCTGCATCTGTTCTTCAAAATTCTGATGCTGGATGAAATAAAATATTAGCAGTGTCATTTATATTAATCAAATAATGATGACTGGGATTTACAGATATGTTTAATTATAACAAACAAGTTTTATCATAGCAAGTGGTTTTCATCCTTTAGGTATTTAACGTGTGGGGCACATAAAGGACTGTACTTGTATTTAATGAAACATCTGCCTTTTACTGAAAGGTTTGAGTAAAGCATTGAACTGTGTTTCTCCAACAATATTATTTACTTTGGTATGTAATAAATGATATTTTAAATTAGCCTACACTCTGTATCTCTATGCAGCACCACTGCACTCAAGCAAAAAAAAAAAAAACTTTTATTGCTGTACCAGTCACATATTGTTTCACCACCTGCACAATTCAGAAAAGCTTCTGTTTGTGGAAAGTTCATATTCCATTTAAAAAGTACTAAAGGCAGTTCTGACAGGGAACCATTACCCTGAACGAAATCCTTCTAAAGGACCCCTGATTAATATGAATTTGGGCATTCTGGCTCTGAGTTACTCTGGAATTTTCAACTAGCCAAATTCATCTGTATTGCGCAGTAAGAACGTCACCAACCCACTGTAATTTCTGTCAACAATCAGACAAAACACATTGGCTTCAAACATAAGATGATCTTTCCTGTAAAAGTATTTACAAAAATGAAGTTTATAAAACAAAATTAACCCCAAATGATATCCGCAGCTTTGGTTTTGTTTTGTTTTTTAAATGCAGGCTAAAAAAACCCTTCTTTTTACCATTTGTTCCATATATGACACAAAGCACCAAAAGGCATCTACTTCATTCTCCATAACATACAAGACAGGTGAAAGCAAGTCACTCATTCCCTGGACATAACCTTGATGGAGACACAAAAGGCAGATAGGCATTTAGTTAAATTCAACAGTTAAACAGCACTTTTTCAAGTGTGTTGAATGATTGAGCAAAACAAATGTTTGCGTTCCAAGTTTGTACAGGCACTATAATTGTAATTAACGGCACAATTAAGAAGAGTAGAGAAAAATTTTTAGATTTAGGATTTTTAGATTAGGATTTTCAGAGCTCATTGTTTCCCCTTCTTCCTCACTATCCCACTTACGCTCTAGTCAACTTATCTACCGCCCCACTGCTGCTACTGACCTCTCTAAGCAAAGGAGAACAAAATTTATGCGCATGTCTATCATCAGTGGTTGGTTTAGCACAATATTACATTTCTCACTTAGAGTCAAGCTTGGCTGGTTACACTTCCTAACAATGCAATTATAACTGAGTAACCAAAGAGAACTGGAATCTGACTGTGAAAACAGGGAGGTGTGAGAAGAAAAAATAGAACAAGGAACAGAAAACAGGTAAATAATTCAAAAAGGTCAAAAGAAAAGCTTTACTCCCTAAACATTTAATACTACAGCCAATCAAAAATAAATCCAGAGAAAATGCTGTTCAAGACAACTTAAAATTCTCTTAAAGATCAAAACCAGTTTCATTAACATTTGACTTGAGGAATTCGTTCAGAAAAATGTTGTATCAACAGCATTATATCAACGGTTGAGTAGCTTAGAAACTCTGGACATAAATGATGTCAAATATACTGTATTTCCATTATTCTTGTTTGTTTATAAAACAGAAGACTTCTCCCCTGCATAAATTTAAGCAATCTAAATAATGTTTTTAATAGAGTAGGTGGTGAACAAGCCTTTATTTCACTAAGATATATGTCAGTGCATGCTAATGCAGGTAGAAATGTGGAAAGATGTGGAAGAGCTACACTTTTAGACAGTCCATTTTAATTCTCCCTTTCTTTTTCAAGCCTAAAGATCAAGTCTCTTTACAGACTTGACAGAAGGGACATAATCTGACATGTACTACTGCTCTGCAGCAAGTTTATTAGCAATTAAAGATTTGTTCCTACTTTTTGCTTTCAAAATCTGTCACAAAGTAGGTTGTCAGAATCCCAACACTCTTCTGAAACAGAATACCAGCCCACCCACAAGTATAAAATGGCCAAATGTCATGCCAGGAGTAAAGGAGGGGGCGCCAGCTAGAAATCTCTTCTCCCTCCCAAGACAAGAGAGTCAAGACAGACATCTCAGCTATACTGTGATTAAAGAAAGATGTTACGAAATTTTCCCTCCACAACAGATGCATACGTTAAATCATAGTTTTTGACAGACTGCTAAGTTTACTCCTCAAGAACCAGCTTTTGAAGTATTCATAAGAACGCTCATGTTTACAAACAGCTGGTTAAGCATGCTGAACTTTAATTACAGCAGTGGCAGCTGGTTTATCATTTTTATTAGTATATCAGTCTTAAAAATGTATGTAACGCTCAGGCTCTAAATACCCAAACCCAGTTAAAACTGTGAAAAGCAAACTTGCTTCAACTCTAAGAAAACAACAGCAGAGTTACGGTGAAGGCAAACTGCCACTTATATCCTAATCCCAACTCAGCTGATGAATTCAGATGCTTATGATATTAAGTAGAAGAGAGGAAGAAGAAGCAGGATGGGAAACAAAGTTATCTACATTATTAAAATATAAACCGTGAATTTAAAGGAAGTATTGTAACCAATACAAGTTCAACTGTATTAACAGGCCTTAACACAAGCAAAGCTGTAAATCAGAAACTAAAAAGGTTAAGTTCAGAGGAATGCAACTTACCTAAGTCAAAGTCATACATGCAATAGGTCATCAAAATATCATGAAGTAAAATTAATCCTGGATTATCTTCACCTTCATAGAATTTATTTGTTCGATCAGTCCTGTTTACATCTTTCTCTAAAAACAGTCCAGATTTAAAAACATTTTCAAAACATGTTCCACAAAGCCAACATCTAATGAATTCAGGATGTTTTTTTAAGCTGATTTTTTTCCTCAAACACTGTTGCAAGGCTTTGAAGTCTTTAAGACACCAACTGCATCACTGAATATCATTTTGAAATAAAGAATACTTGAAAAGTAAGAAAATCCTTCCTGTCTCAAATGAAAGGATTCACTTATAAAGGGATTTGAAAGCTTTATTTTTTTAAATGTTAAACACTTTTTAATGGAAAAATTCCTGATCGTAATTCAGAGGAAATGTTCCTTACTTACAGGGATTAAGAACAATTTTATACGAGTTAGCTATGCAATGCCATTTATGAATACTTACGATATGCAACATAAGACACAGTATGAAAGTTACCACACCACCAGCAAAAAGACACTGTTATAGTTCACTACAGCATTGTATAAATTTTTTTAACAAATTCCTATAAGTCATATTGAACTGAAACCTCCTGTTTCATCACAGTGTTCATGCCTCAAACATATCAAACACACAGCATATTCTTTAATAATGTGAAATTCAAAACTTACGTATTGAAATAAGCAAACTTCTGAGCGCACTTGAAAAAAGACTATTCTGTAGTGTTGGATGTAGTCTACAAAAGCCTAATATTCTCATTTACATTTCAAAAACTTAGAACACAACTGATTCAATTGCAAAAAAAAAACTTCAGACTTTTCTGAACTCTGAATGTTATTTCCTGTTAACACATACAAGCACACACACTCTAAAAAGGCAGCTCACTAATCTACTGAGACCCTTCTCAACCTCTAGCTTGCCTGTTGAATAAGTTGCTGAAGTAAGTTTAGTTGATGTTGCAGAGTATCACAAAAATCTTATCCTAACTCCAGAAATAACTGTTTAGTAGTGTTAAGTATTGGTGCCCAAATCTCACTACCACCAAAAAGAACTGAGGATACAAGTTTCTAATACAGTCAAGCAGAACTTTTTGAAATTTAATAAAGTAACTGAAAAATACAAGTCAGAATGCATATATACAAACCCCTGTCAGAAATTTTAAAATATGAACAGACACTTGTAAAATTCTTATTGTATCACTATTATTTTAATGAGAATTTCAAGTAAAATTAAATCATGTAACAACATGAAGTAAAAAACATTTTGTTATTAAGTAAAGGAAGTAAAAACAAATCCAGCCATTCTGTAATACTAAGGTGTAAAGCTCTGAATTACTCTGGCTAAGAAAGTTTTAATGTTAAGTGTATAACAGAATTTAGACACCTCTGAGAATAGCAACACATTAGCTTTTAGTGTGTCTTCATACAGGTTACTCAGTATTATATTTCTTCAATTTCATGTTGAATTGTAAAGGTTTGAGAATTCATACAGTTACATGTTCCTGAAACTAAATTTACCTATAAGACTCCGGTAGTCTCTTAATCTTGAATTTCGTTTTTCCTGTTCCTCACTGACAGATTTCCACTGCAGTTTCATCCTGAAATATTCATCCCTGAAGAAGAAAGATCATTTTGAAACCAAAACATGCTCAATCATTACTTTTTTTTTTTAAGCATTCATTCTACTTTTTCTTTGGACCAAATGGGATAAGAACAACCTGTTTATATATACACCATTTTAACTTTTTTACTTTACTTCAGCAGAACAATCTTTTTAAGGTCTATCAAACACTTCACTGCATTGAATGATCTTTAACAGCTGTCTTTCAAGCTGTGCCTTGAAAAGACACTTTTCATGCATTTTGTAACTTAAAAAAACTGTACTCACGTTTTCCTTTTTTGCAGATTTGCTCTCTCTTCTTTAGTGCTATTCCAAGGAAAATACCCCAAAAGAAATTTCCATGCCTCTTTTCTTAAAGTATGGCAGAGTCCCTAGGGAAAAATAGATATGACACGTTAACAAAAAGACCATTTCAATTTTGGGAGGAAATGCTCCTACATTAGTACAACGCTTCTTAAAGTAACAACATAACAGATTTTTTTTTTCGTAAGTAAGCTTCCTCTTTTTACACTGTAGCTAAACCTTGTCTAACCACATAACACACTTGGAGGAAAAAGGAGATGAAAACATGATTAAGCAGTAATACGACTTAGATTAGTCAAAAAAGTGGAATGAAAACAAGTTTAAAATGTCCTGTAAACCATAGAATCACTGGATTCATCCTTAGAAGATAAAATAAGAACTTTACAAAAGGTATTTCTTTATGTCTTTTTGCTTCACTGCTTGGAATAAAAACCTTTAGGGCATCACAGATACAAAACAGTAAAAGTACCTTTAAAATGTATATATTTAAACATGATGCTTTGTAAGCAGCAGTACAGTCATGAAAATAAGGCACTTTTGCTAGGAGACTCCCGAATTTACCAGTCCAAGGCCAGTTTGTGTGCTAGTGACACAATGTTTGATGTGTCACTATATTTTTTTTCATTTACCATTAAATTAAGCAAGGAAGATGGTGCCGCAAATAGCATCAACCACTGAAATGTGGTGCTCTAGCCAAGCAGTAACTGGAACTTTTCCAGTAACACAAACAATTTAAAAGAAGCATGCTCTTTAAAGAGAACCTGCATTTAATATATTGGAAGTTGTATGGGTTCCAGAGTCAGAAATAACATTGGGCACTCACTGCTCTGGCAATGGACAACATAGATGACAGGGAAACTGTGGCTGCTGGGAAAAAAGGTTTGTAGGAATTATCATGATTGCACCAGGGTCCTTAACTGGACACCGCAGGCACAAGTATATTAAAGAACAGTCACACAAACTGTAAAGAGCTTCAGTTTTGCTATACACCCTTCACAGTACATTCCTTAATATGTATTTTTTAGAAAAAAATGTAATATCAATGTTATGATTCTCTACCCCTGCTTAAACTCCCAGAACAGGAGACTGCATGCTTGTAAACATGCACGCACAACTGCGCAAAGAATGCATTAAGTCAGCTGGATTCCCATTAAAAAAAATAAACACTGAAGTAACATCAGGTAGAATAGCCGCTGCATATAATTAAAATTTAAAAAATTTGTGCCACTGACATTGAATTCACATTCATGTTGCAGTTCAATAATAAATATCAGCAAGTGTTTAGTAATGAGCGCCAAATCCGTGTAAACTGCTCAGCAAAGAATGAAGCTTTTGTTGGAGAAGGATAAGAAAATACCCTTAAGAAGAAAGGAATAAACCAGGTAGCCTAACATTACACTAGTGCTTTCCCAAAAGGCACTTTGATTTCTCCCCTCAATCACTTTGGCCTCTGTCTTTTCAACTTACTCCCTTTAGCCAGCCACCATGAGATAACATAAACAGCATAACCATGGTTTAGGAAGGAGAGAAAAGGGGCCAGAAGTAAGCCACAGGTCTTGCTGACTTTAGAAAAACAAGTTACCCCTTTGAAAATCAATTGCTTTATGTAGTCGACATTTAAAATTCTTCCTTCAGAATCCATATTCTTAGCCCATTCTTCAGCTGACACAGGCTCTCTTCTACTAACTTCAGGCTGTTTTCCTAGATCAATCTGAAATAAACACAAAGGTGTTATACGAATCCCAGTGAAATGCTTCAGTATTTTTAAACACTCGCACAAAGACTACCAAGCTTGCCAGTTCCTTATGTTCAGTTCAACTATATTTTCACATGTGCATATTCAAGTTAGCCTTAGATCCTTAAGAGTTAGTATGTCTACATTAGTGAGTAGCATGGACCAACACAGGCAGAAAGAGCAAGACACTTTGTGCTGAGGACCTATCTATGCTAGTATTTCAGATTTTGGAAGAGGTTGTGTGTTTCAAATATCCTTCCACCCCCACAAACACCTCTGAACCAACTTCAGCCTAGTCCCATGGACCAAATGCCTCTAAGCAACCAGAAATGCATTAGGTATGTGCAGCACAGCAAATAAGGACAACAGGGAGCTTCATTTCAAAAGTGCATTCACTTAAGACAAAACAACTCGGGTTCAGGTATGTTATTCCCACACAGACTGAACAGTGTGGCTGTAAGATCAATTAAAGTACACTATCCTTAAAAAAAAAATCAAACAAAATAACTTTTCAGAACTCCTCGCACCCAAAGTTTCATAGTTCAGTGGTTAGTCTACCTCACTTCCCAACTTGCATGTTTAAGCACCACAAAATTCAGGAGAGAGCAATCCCTTATTTTCTAGAATTATTCTGATGATGGCAACCACCAAGACAATTTGTTTTTCAACTCTTTAGAAGTCAAAGGCTTTAGCCTGGTTAAGACATATAGGGCATTATTATTTTCAATATGTAGCATTCATTATAGTTTTTCCTCATTAATAAAATAACCAATTGAGTGCTAGGCAGTAAATTTTTATAGTTGCATAGTTCGTACCCCTACTGGCAAGGTATTAACACTATTTTGAGCTCAAGGAAAAATAGTATTCAAAACAGTGTAACACTAAAAACACGAGCTGCTTAAATAGTAATCACAATCATTTAAAAATACATCTTTTCCACTGATCTGTAAAAGACAGCGACAGGAGCCCACAAAAAGTGATTTATGATCCAATTACAAGTTCATTCTAGTTTTGGTTCAAGTGATACAGCAATCTGTACGTTTATATACCATGGACATTAATTATCCAATTAAACATTTCATTTTAATTTTCTTAAACTATCTTCTTAAATCTCTTAAAACAAACTGAAGTCTTAAAGTGATCAGCCATGAAAGTTAGTTATTAGCTTGCATACCCCAGTTTTACTTAATACAGCTCTCTATCTGACCACAGAGGAAACACTAAGCATGAAGTGAGATAGTTCAGTTTGCATGTAGTTATTCTATAAGATAAGGATAGTGACAAACATTTTTCTTTTAAAGCAAAATTTGTATTTGCAGGCATAAAAATCATATCCTAGAAGTAGCTGCTGATCTTACTCTTGTTAAGAAATGGCAGGGCAGCACATGGCACAATTGCCAAGCATAAACAGTACAACTCATCAAGCTTCAAGTCCTACAATTCCTTTAAACGTGTGCATAACAAGAATCAACGTGTCTTTATCATATTCATTTACACACTCACTCGTGTAATGACTTCAAATCCTGGTTCCTCCTGCTGATTTATCTTTAGCCCTGGAATAGCATCATTGAGAAAGTCTGCCATTTCTGATGGCGGTCGCCTTTGAGTTGAAGGGTCACTTAATCGGAAACTGTCAAAAATATAGTTTGTGACTTTGGAAAATCTTCCCATTGTTACCGTGTATGGATCTTTCTTCCATTTCTGCGTTATAACAACGAAAACAAGCAAAATATGAAAAGCCTCAGGTTATTTGGAATTCTTGGACTCAAAAATAAACAAAACAGAAAGAGTATTAACATCTATAACAGGTCTCAAAGTTACTGAAGTTTCATATATATAAGTAGCTTCATACAGTACATTTGTTGTACGATAGAAAGAAGTATGAGATCTTAAGTATTAAGATAATACTACTGATTGATTTGAAAGACTGGATAGCAGTGTGCTGAGTACATCTAACGTATGTATAAGATCAGACCAGATTTAGTGTTTACTTTCCTGTGATTAATGCCACAAAACACCTTCCTTCTGCCTAGCTTCTCTACCTTCAGAGATAAAAAGCATCTTGAAACATCATGTACTCTGCTAGAAATGTCACACAAAACTTATCTGACAACTAAGTCAAGAAACTAATGCAATTCACTTATGAAGATTTTCTTTAATTAAATGAACCAGTGGGTCAGAACACTGGCCTCATTCAATCACGAGAAATTTTGCTGCTGACTTTCATAAGACCACAAACTCTACCAAGTGATAACCAGTTTTAAGATAAAAAGAACTCTTAAGCTCTTTGCTGCTGTATTTCCAGCATCCCTTCAAAACTGTCAGAAAACAGGAAAAGAATATTTGGTCAAGGAAAGTTTAGGAAATCCTAGTTGATAAATTTTAGTAACACCTACATTTTTTCCTTCTTTCCATTTCTAAAGCTATCTGTACCCAAATGTACACAGTCACAGGCAAAATTAACTTGAATAGGTTTGAAATAGTACCACAGGAAAGTAAGGAAATGAGTAGCATAATAAACAACTTACAAGTAAGTGTACTTTCTATAGCAAGCATTTGTTTTAGGATACAATTAATGGATCCAGAATGGCAATGATTATGGGGATATTTATGATAAAGGGTTGGCTTTTTTTTCTTTTAATAAATGGTTCAGAATAAAAAAATCAAACAATACATACTTGCAGTAAGCCATATGATGGTTCATCAAGGAGATTTTCAAAAGACTGAGACAGAGACTTGTTCTGAGAATTCACAAGAAGAATTCGTCTATCCTGTGGAGATCTGCAAGAAAATTAAAGCATGGGGTTTCTGTAAGTACCACCAGTTTTTCCTGAAAATGTTTTAGAACATTTAGTTTTTGGAAATCACATTTCAGGTTTTGTGCAAGGAAAACAGCCTTGATGCAAGACTGTTCTTGGAAAAAGTCCACGTACTAAGGCATTACAAAACAGGACTTCCATTTTTCATAAGATTAGTCATATTCATTCTGAATTATATTCCTTCGTTATGATGCTGTACTGAGAAATTACACGCGGGTCATAAAAGTTCTCTTTCAGAGTAAATATTTTCTGTATTTGATGGTGGACAAAAAGAGGTAACACAGGAAAGGAAATTTAGTGAGAGGCAGTCAACCCCAACACAAGTACAGAAGCACCTTTAACATAACAGTACAAATGAAAAGAACCCACGTCAACATATGCAGTTAAGGGATTCTTTCCACCAATTAGTAAATCTTACATTAAGGTATACTGTAAAACATTATATAACGGAATACAAACTGCCTTTCAATGTATGAAAGCACATCCACAAATTTCTAAACAGCATTACAACTGCTACTGTCAACATAATTTTAAAATTCATCCCAGTAGGAGTTTATCAACACCACAGCCATTGTGCTGTGAAACAGGAACACCTCATTACAGCTACACAAAGATATTTTTGTGTACACTCCAAGCGCTAAATGAACACAAAAGTGATTTGGCCTAACTCGTTTTCGTTTGCTTTGTTTAGTTGTTGTTGGTGGGGTTGTCGTCTTTTTTACTGTCTTATACTTCAGACATGCACAGATGAAAATGATAACAAAGGCAGCTGGAACTATGCTGCTCCTTTTTATTTAAAATGTTCTCTGGGGGAATGTTCTCATTCCCCCTACATCCTCTTCCCTCCTCTGGCATGGACACCTGATCAATTCATTAATCAGCTCCCGAATCACCACAGTTTACAGCTCAATATATTACAGCAGGGAGAACAGCTCAGAAGCCAACCCGGCATTCAAGCCTTCGCATTAGCAGCCAGGCTGGAGAAAGCTAAGCACTTTGCTACCTGATCCTAATCCATTGCAGAGACTTACATTTACAAAACACCTTTTTCTATTGCTCTGTCCCAAAGTTTAAATCCACTATTTCTAGTTTTTGAAAGAAAAATTACTTTTATTTTTATTAGTACCTGCATCATCTGCCACATTATTAAAGCCAAAGATAAGAACTTTTTAATAAGTCTTATCTGTCTTCAATTCCAACATGACAGGACACGGTTAACACTGACGGATATGAAATCCAACAAGAGATCTCATTTTGAAACAGCCAGACACCATAGTCATAGATATGAAGCAGCAACAGTTAATGAAGTTCAACTGGCTTTTGCTAAAAATGCAGCACAGGGGCAAAGGCTGAGTCATGTACTATGTTTTTCCTAACTAAAAGAACAAAAAACTTTGTATGATATTTCCATTTTAATTAAACATTTGCTCTGGACAGCTTGTTCGGTACGGGCAGCTACTTGGGTAATGTTCAAAACACACTTGTGAGCTAGACACTTTATTAAATATTTATTCACAGCACTACAAGTTAGAAAGTGTCATCAGCGTGGTATTTTCTCGATATTACCCTGGTGCAGCCAAACTAGAAAAAACAATCTTTAAAGCAATAGATTACAAATAGTTCAAGTTTAGTCACTTCACACATACCAATTTCAGCAACGACATGACATTTTTTAATGGTCTTAAAGTAATGCAAAAAGCTTTGAGGTAGTAAAACAGAGGAAGAAAATACTTATGACAGAAAAGTATTTTAGGAAAAAGCTAAGCTGTCTTAACATCAGTACCCGATATCTAGATAGATGGATATAGAGGTTGGAATAACAAGTAATTACGTTGCCACATGCTTCCTTACGCGATCCAGGAAACTGAATAAACATCTTTCCCTAGAAGAGTTTGTGAGCTTAGATACACTATGTATTAAAGCATATCTATCAGGAAAGGACAGAAATGTACAAAGAATAAAGTTTGCCACTTGCACAAGTTGTGGCATATTCTTTTCTTTAAAAAAAATCAAACGTGACTAGACCCCAGTAAAGACCTTGGTGCCAAAAATAGACCTTAACTGGGTAAGAGTAATCTAAGCAAGAAAACTAAAACTGGAAGTTCCTGTTCAACTCGATGCTCAACTTCATGCAAATCTCATTTCCATAGCTGCATCAGCTTTTTGCTTTAAAGTTCCCAAAGTATCTGCTGTTCCATTCTGCAATGCTCAGTACTGTTTCAGGCAGCAATGCTACACAGCTCAGCACATCCCAAATGCTTGAACATGACCTCAAGTTTCCCTGGCTTCCCTTACGAGGGAACTCCATCCGCTAAGCATTCCTGAACCCTCCAGTGTGTACACCTGCTGGAGCTGACTGCACAAGCCCTAAGCATCGCCTTCATTTAAGAACAGACATGAGGACATGACTGCCTCTCTTTATAGAGTTTCCTCCCCAGCCTGACAGGAACTGTCCCAGCAGGAACATCTACATTACCTGGCAAGAGGCTACAAAGGGCAAGAATTAAGCATCTTCTGGATCAAACACAGGAAGAACAGCAAGTGCCCAATCACTCACCACAGACTACCTGAAAGAGTGTTTGAAACAGGAACTAAAATCATTACCTGCTTCTTTTCCATTCGGTGTCTCACCAATAAGCATCAAATTTACACAGCAACGTGAATCACAATCAATTGTAGCACATGACTCTGGAGAACTGGGAGTAACTGAAGTAGTCATCCAGGATTTCCTAGCCTCCAATTGTATAGAGAATATTCTTAATTACCTCTTTATCTTGTCTCCCTCATGCCCTCCTGCTTTGGTGTTCACGAATTCTCCTCTTAAGAAGCCCACAGACAATGCTACCAACAGTACCATTTCACCAGTTGGTCACACTGACCATGCCACCTTCTCCACGCAGTTGACAACTTCAGATTATCACAGACTCAAGCACCGTCATACTGCCAAAGCCTTTCACAAATCAGCTCAATGACTATACTACACATATCCTATTGGTTTGCACTCCAGCCTATCAATATTAGCAAGGCCACAGCTTTACCTACTTGTAGAAAGCAATTCAGACCTCCTCAACGCTCCCAACATGAGAAGAGCTCTCTATAAGTATTCTCAAAGCCATTTCACTATCTTTCTTCAAATCTTTTATCAGAATATGTTGCAAGTGATGCTAACAAAACACCTTTGAAAACACAATACCTGTTACACTGATGAAACACCTCATTGTTTCTTCATGCTCTACCTACCCTTATTTGCCCTGTTGCCTTTTTCTGTTATACTTCTGACTATATGATGAAAGCAGAACATTTTATTTTTTTCTGCACTTACACTATGCCCATCAAAAAAGCTTTTATCCAGGTAAAAGCCTGGAGGTAACACAATATAAATACATAACAACACTCAAGTATTTAAAACCATGATAGGGTCTAATTATGTTTACATTCAGAAAAATTGATTTGAAGATCAAATGTAGTACATATTCCTCACAGCAAGCAATTACAGGGGAACTGAGTTCAATTATATCTATAAAGTGATTTAATGGGCAATACTGTAAGTCAACTCACACACCCATGTCAATACTGAGATATTTTACTTATAGTAGGAGATCCAAAATTTTAAACAAGTTATCCCGTTTAACAGTAGTGGTTCGTGAAGAAGGATTTAACCTTACATCAGGAGTGTTTATGAGAAGCTTCTGTATCCACTAGAGGGTGCTAATAAGGTATTATAAAGCTAGTAACACTTCAGCAGATTCTGAACTAGCTTATAAATTGATCCAAGTTTTAAAGCTTCAGCCCACATCGAGTGTGTATGTGAAATTAAAGCTTTAGTCACCTTGACAATTGTTTCTAATAGAAAAGTCACAGGAAAATACATCAGGAAGCATTCATCTGAAACCCACTGCAGAATTAAAAAAAGTAAACCAACAATCCATATTTTAAATCAGAACTAAGTTGCCTGATACTTACTCATTCAGCACAACATGATTTTCAAGGCATTTAATTAGCAGCTTGCTATCTCCATGATGAAAGTGAAGAGCTGGAAGCTTCACATCATCCTTCAGACAAAACACCAGATAAGACCATCCCATGCCTTCTTTGTTTTGTTTGATTGACTTCAGATCTGTCAAACTGAACAGGAACGACCACTTGCTTTCTCCATTTGCATGAGTTGTAGCACCTTGAAAACAAAATTACCACATGATTTTAGTTTGACTTCCAGTATTAGCAACAACAAAGATATATCTGTCACTGTTCCTAAAAACAAGCCAAAAAAAGCACAAAACTCAAAACCCAGCATTAGTTCTAATAATAAAACGTGTACTGTAACTAGTACAATGATTTCTCATTGTGCCTTCTCATCTTCTACAGACTTAAAATAATAAGCAATTCCACCAGACTGCTTCCCTAAAGCTCTGCCTACAGTTTAAGGAAGTGATCCAGCATCACTTTGTTACAGCAACTGCTGTATCAAATTCCAACAGCAAGAAGAGTCCCACCAGCACCTTCGCCTGGTAGTATTACTCACTCCAACTGAATGTAATATACATTACAATACTATATGCTGTACGTTGCACACCATGCGCGTGTGTTGTCAGGCTGCGATGAAGATAAGGAAGAAAGAATTGAAAAGCCCCCCCCCAACAAGATGTACTCTGCCTCTTAAAAATGGAAAAAAAAACATTCTACAATCAAAAACTGAGCTTTACCCCAAAACATTCACAGTCTTTATCCAAACCCTGCACTCTTAAATGACATCTACGACAGCTAGCACCATTTAAAACCATCACAGATAGGAAGAAACAAGCACAAGCACCTCCAGTTATAGGCTAAGAGAATCAGAGGAAAAAGCTGAGTGGAGATTCTGTTTTTTAAATACATCTACTGAGACAGTGTAACAAGAATAACGTAGCTATCAAATTATTTTGGCAAAGTACGTTCACTAGACAAAAATAGGTTTTCTAAGCTTTCACATAAGAGACCCAAGTACCAATATAACTGCACATTCCAGCTCCCCCTGCTGTTCCAGTACTGAAATGCATTTGAGTGCATTTTTCATTTTTTGTTTTCCTTTCTAGTAAGACATCTAGTTCAAATGCCATTTGTTTGAAAGAATGTAAGAGCCCAATGCAGACAAAACTGCTGCATCATTTAAAGATCCTGACAGCATGATGTTAGATTTACCATTTATTTTCTATGCACTTCTCTACTAATTTGAAGAAGAAATTAGATTGGAGGCAGAAGGCAGGAATTCCATTGTGGTGGTGGTTTTTTTTTTGTTTTTTTTTTAAATACACCCATATACTGTATATGGCAGACAATTCTTCAGTTACAGGTTAAAAGAAAGAAAAAGAAAGTCTACTTATTTTTGAAGTACCTCCATTTGAATGAGGTTTCTTTTTAAAAGAGACTGTGGTGACCATGTCCCATTCTGCTTCATAACTATTTGGACGGTCTGCTCCTCGGGAAGACTTTTCTTTAGGAGCTGGAGTCCACTCTACAACAGAGCTGGAATCCTAAGCAAAAAAGGTAACCAGAAAGAAAAGACCTGAAAAATTGAGCTAGATTCTCAGATTCAACAAGCAGAAGAAAAAACATTTTCATTTTCAGAGATGAAATAATTTTTGGTATTAAAACACCAAGAAACACAACAGAATTCAACATGGGAAATTTTACTTATGACAGACTAAGAAGAAAAGAGGTTTTAGTTAAATTCAACATGGTGCTAAAATATCCTAGCCTCTCAGACTCTACCAACATAAAACTCTAAGTAAAAATTTAATCTTTCTGCTTTAGTCACATCCTCTTAATACTGCTTAAATACTACTGCTTAAGTATTACTGGATCTTCGAACCTCCATAGACTTATATCTTTACTTTTCATTAGAACAGTATCTCCCTGTTTTGAGTTTAATTATGAAGAATGAACCACCAGAATCCAGAGTAACAGATGCAGGGGGACCAGTGACCATGATTTGCTTTACACTCATTTGGTCTTTACTATTCATACAGACAGTTCCCTTCTATTTTATGTATGAACCAAGTACAATCACCTAAATATATATCCCAGTAAGCTGAACTAGGCAGCAGTCCACAAATGAGATTCCTACACATAGCTATTAATACCGATGATAGTCACATAAATAGATTTTCCTTCCAATTATGAGATCATCTACCCAAAAGTTACCACAAAATGGAAAAAGAATTAAGAACACTCGTAACTAATGAACATACCTTTCCAGCACAGAGGATATTAGAAGTATCCAAAGTATCATCCAATGGTCTCCAGTCTACTATTACTTCATTTTCCTACAATACAAACAATCAACTTACATAACAAAGTACACATCTCCCTATTTACCCATGGAATGATTCAGGTATAACTTACATTATATATGTAAATGATGCAGATGATGTCAAGCATTATGCGATGTTCATTCATTAGTGAAATCCAATACTTAAGAAAACATTTGAGATTTACCAAATACATTATGTGCTTGGCCAACAAATAAGAAGTTTCCATAATTGCATTATACAATTACCTTTTCTATGACACGTAGTACTCCTGATATTAAGTTGTCCTGATCATCATTTTTTCCGCAGGATGTATGAATGCAAACTCCTTCTTGCTCATATACAACCTGTAAGAAAGATGATAATGAAACGGGAGATTTTAAAATTGTTTCTCTCCTGTTGCATTCAAATCTTGATTTAGCTATATAAGTTGAAGCAAACACCTGACACTTGTTTGTTACCTCTCCTTTTTTCTCCCCTTCTAAGATGCAAGTCTTTCACATAAATCAAGAAGCAACAGAAACTGGAATTGATTAAATCTATTCTCTAAGCAATAAGTTTGAGCGCTACACAGCTTTTAAAACATTAGACGGCTTTCTTACAGAGTTGGCCTTTTCCCCACTTGCTATCGAAGTATGTTGAAAAGATAACCTAAATTTAAACTACAAAATGAACAGTTTAGTGTACAAAAGATGAACTCTGCAGAAATTAATAACCACAGCCTTCAACTAAATAATAGCCCTATACACTCAGGTTGAATAGCAAAGGTTCTGTTTCAAAAGCAGAACATGTGAGTCACATAAGAGAGGCCTGCAGGACTATGCACTGCCCACCTAACTTTAGCAGTTAAGTGTTTACAAAAATACATCCAAGGACAACAATCCTCATAGAATTCTGATCATGCTCTTAACAAAAGATAATAAAACCGAGAATTCTTCTGTCAAAATTCAGCAGGTTCTTCAAAGCTACATTCTATATGAGTTCTTGAACAATATAAACAAGTTCTTTGTTAAACGACTCTTCAAGAGAAGATGGAAAAGTCCCTAATACATCAAGCTAAGATTTGGGGGAAGTGAAATACGTAAGAAGTATCAGTAATTTTCTATGATAATAGTTTTTCAAACCAAGCAGTAAATGCTGCCTTAAGAAATACATATTTTTAAAAACAAAATAAAATAATTTCTTAACTAATCAGAGAGAGAGATTACATTTTTTTAGTACTAAAATATCAGTATCTCCTTTTCTCAACATACTCATTCATCAAATTTTTAAATCATTACAATTGTAGTCAGGCCAGTAAGCTAAAAGTTTAGGTGTGTAAGCTTAACTAGCTTCACAGCACTGAAAAATATCACCAAAACTCAGATTTCTTGTCCTTTCTGTTGTATGTGTATTTTTTAAATTTCTCTTCACTTCACAGAAGCAAGAAATTTCTAAAGTGCCAGGTTTGATCACAGAAATATTGCTTGGAAGAGACCTCTAGAGGTCACTTACTCTAATCTCCCTCTTGAAGGATTATTGCCACCACTTTATCAAACTCCCTTCCAAATACTGGAAGCCTTCTTTGTTTTCTTTTTTCTACCAAAAGTGACATCCCCCCCACCCCTCCCTATTTCTACCAAATACTTGCTTTGAAATTCATTCCCTGTTTAAACACTGCAACTTTGGACATTATTTAAATTTTACCTTCTAGTATTTGGACCTGATCTATCACCACAACTAGTCAGAAGTATGAACCAAAGTGATCAATAACTAGGACAGCTGTTCCAGACAAAACTGGCTGTTTCAGAGTTATACTGGTAGAAGTGCATTTCTACCACTAATTTTACTAAGTATCAAAATACACCTCCTCAACCTAGAAGCACTTTGTCTAATATATTATACCAGTTATTCCATGCCATCAAAGCACCCTTGCTACTAGAAGTCTAAGAATTAATGTTTTTATTATTTTCCATCCATTAATCTCTCAAAGGACAAACTTTTCCTTTCACAGGAAAAGAAAAAGTGACCCCCATGCCTGTGTTCTATGACTCTATGCCGCAGCGGTCACGTAACTGAAAAATTCTACGTTGCTCTGCATAACAAATCCACCTCTGCTATAACAGATGATGAAATCAAAGAACCAGGAACATGCTCAGAAGAGGACATCTGTAAAACAGAGCACTTTCCACAATGTAGTTTATTTCCGTCCTACCATTACTCAAGAAAAAGTTTCTCCAAGTTTCAAGGGCCAGAAGGTCGAGCTGTCAGGTTTTATTCTTATCCAACAAAAGGTCTAATCTTTTATTTATTTTTTCCAATTGTTACCAAGTATTTCATACAACTGAGCTTAGAGTACTTTTTTTTTAATTGCTGAAGAAGGCTGAGTCTCTTCATTGTTTTCATAAATGACTTGGATATAGGACTAGAAGGCGTTTTGAGTAAGTTTGCAGATGACACTAAATTGGGAGGAGCTGTTGACTCTGTTGACGGTGGAGAGGCCTTGCAGAGAGATCTTGACAAATGAGAGAGCTGGGCAATCACCAACCGCACGAAGTTTAACAAGAGCAAGTGCCGGATTCTGCACCTGGGAAGGGGCAACCCTGGCTGTACGTACAGACTGGGGGACGAGAGGCTGGAGAGCAGCCCCGCAGAGAGGGATCTGGGGGTTCTGTTTGACAGCAAGTTGAACACGAGCCAGCAGTGTGCCCTGGCAGCCAGGAGGGCCAGCTGTACCCTGGCCATTCTATGATTCTATGAGTCACACATAGGTGGTAGTCTAGAAGATGCAATAACATAACTAATTTGAAGAAAGATATGGCATTAATCTTACAGAAGAATACCTAGAAAGCGCTTTAACAGTTTACTCCATTGCAAAACATTTTGGAAGACACCATATTTGAATTATCTGAAATATTAAGTTGCTCTCTTTAGCTGCACTTTATAAAGTAATTACATAACTGAATTTGAATAAGTTAATTTTGAGAATATGATTTTATAGTGGTAGCACTTGAAGATTAGCTATACCGGGCTGCATTTCACACAACGTTCTCAGCAAGCTGAAAATTCAAAAACTCAAAAACTATTCTTACAGCACATTACAGTAAGATGTAATTTGTGACGTATTTTTGTTTTCTGGTATTGCAGCAATGGCAAGCTATTAGTCAATTAAAAGATGGAAAGCAATGTTAAATTACACATACACGTACTAAGAAAACTATCAAATTAAAAGTCAGTATACCAATAGTTAGCTTTGAATTAAAGCCATTCAGCAGTAGCCAACTGCTAAAACACTGCACAGCTCAACCAGCACACCACGTGGCCCCCAGAGGTGTTTGCTCAGTGCCTTGCAACCCAGCAATCAGGCAAATGTCTTGTCATCACACACGTACTTCTTACACAGGCAAGAAAATAGACATGTTTCAAAACCAGGCAATACCAGCATATACTGCCTCTCGCCTGAACAGCACGTTACTGGCAGAACACGTACAATGGGAACCTTTAAAAAGAAAATGGAGAACAGACAGCAAAAGCTGGAGGACGATCAGAAGCACTGTTAAAATAGTTAGGACTTGCGTAACACATGCAGCCAAGATCTACGTAGTGAGCTACTGGTACGTATAGAGACAGTGAAGGAAGTAGATACGAGCACGGCAGGATAATGAGCTCTGGTTGCCCCATTATTAGCAGTTAAAGTAACTGCAACCCCCAAAATGTCATTTATAATCCTATCAGCATTACCTGTCAACACCCTCTGTGCAGTAAAGCATCCTGCTCTCCTTTAAATCTTGATAACTTTTTGGCTCCAGTGACAGAGGTCTGATCTAGAAATGCCTCATTATCCACTACGTGAAAGAATTCGACAGTTTTAATAACACCACCTGTTCAGTTAGTTGATTATGCTTCTTGTATGACAAGGCAGGAAGGCATGCTACTAGCTCACCTTGTTTTTGTACTGTTCATTATTTTACATATTTCATCATGGTCTCTTTTTCAAAGGCAAGAAGTAGGGGGAGTCTAGCTTAATCTTTCATTTTCTTTTCATATGATTAGAGCCATCACTCTTACTTCCTCTAAACCTACACATTGACAACCCTATCATGAAAAAAGCTACAAGTTAATAAGCACACAACAAAGGTGACCAGATAAGTTGGCACGCCCCTGGGATTTTAAACCCTAAGGTATTCCTCACCCCAGTATCACAGCCCTTCCATTCGTCAACCCCAATGGCCAACAGTAAGAAGCCTGTGCTCTGCAGAGTCAAAGGACTGGTCACGGAAACAGAACTCCAGGGAAGCAAAGCTTCATACCTTGCTTAGATGCTTGAAGCCATGTATTACACACATAAAAAGTCAGACCCTGCTGGTCCCACAACAAAAATAATGAAAAAAGGAATGGAAGAGCATTCTACACAAGCACACACAAACACAACCAAAACAAATGAAGATGTAATGTGACAGAAACTAAACAACTTTAAAAATGACTTGATTTCAAACAAATTTGAATTGTCTTGTAACTGCACATATAATTATACAAAGGTTTTCAGACACCTTATAACTTAAAGCTAGCTCTATGAAAAAAGTTTCCTTAATATCACAGTAAAACAAGAGTAACCAAATCCAGACTTACCCATCAATGATACCCTTAAGTACCTCAAACATTTTGAATAAGCATTATCATTTAAGGAGAAATATCAGTGTAAAAGCATCTAGTTGGCAATTTTTTTTCTAAAAAGGAATGATGGAGAAAAAGAAAAATAAGTATTTTTAATAATCTTAAAATTTCAAATTTGAAATAATGTGTACCTGAGAAGCTTATGTTCATAGGTCTTTCCTGCTTGTCAAGCAAGTCCATGCTTGCAGGCTGCAAGCATGACTTATGCCACTTCTATTTTTCTAATTCTATAGAATGAAAACTAGACACATTGCTGATTTGATGCAGAATCTTACCGGAAGATAAAAAACTGATGGAAGAGTTCCCAAACACTGCTAAGCCACCTTGACCTGTTTTTTTTTTTTCTCCCCATAAGTACTATAAAAGTCAAAGGCAAATTCACAATTCATTGCAGTCAGTCATCAATAGTTCCATGCCATGTGGGGACAGCGGCTATTCCACCAAATAAACTGACAGAGGGCCTGTAAAAACAAGGAACCACGGCACAAAACTCAGGAAAGCAATGGAAGAGTTGTTTACCACCTACTATGAAGAACAGAAGGAAGAAGCGGGATGTTGGCTCAGTTTACACAAAACAACCCTCTGAGAAGCAGCCTCCTCTGTGTTCCTCTAGGACACATGTCATGGCCTGTGCTAGTTCAGGTTATGGAAAACTGTTTGAGTATTTATATTCCATGTCCAGCAGAATAACTTCCTGAAGTCCCTCTGCTATGCCAGTAATGTCTTCTGAAAAACAGGAGGTATCATTCTTAATACTGTAAGGATGGAGCATGGAAGTTTCTCATCTCCATCTCATTATACTGCTTACCATGAGGAGTCAACAGGCAATGTTTATAGCGTTTTTTGTCAGGGACATACACCAGAAGGCCTTCACCAAAACCACGTCAACAATTGCAATATATGGTAGAACACAAGTAAAGTTTTTGGATTAAATGCTTGTCATTCAATGGCAATTTATAGCCTTGTGCAACCAGCTAGTGAGAGACTGACAACACTGCACCCAAAGACAACGAGTTGTAGGCAATAAGAAAGGAGAGCCACCACAGAACAGGGCACTCCTGCCCTCCTTACTTGTCATTTCCCATCCCGTCTGTGCTGGGCACTAAGTACTAGCTGATGTGAGCCAGCAGTGCACGCCTGCAGCCCAGAAAGCCAACCATATCTTGGGCTGCATCAAAAGAAGCGCGGCCAGCAGGTCGAGGGAGGTGATTGTCTCTCTGCTCTGCTCGTGAGGCCCCACCTGCAGCACTGCGTTCAGCTCTGGGGCCCCCAGCACGAGAAGGACATGGAGCTGTTGGGGTGAGTCCAGAGGAGGCCATGAGGATGCTCAGAGGGCTGGAGCACCTCTCCAATGAAGCCAGGCTGAGGGAGTTGGGGTTGTTGAGCCTGGAGAAGAGAAGGCTCCGGGGAGACCTTATAGCGGCCTTCCAGTACCTAAAGGGGGCCTACAGGGAAGCTGGGGAGGGACTCTTTGTCAGGGAATGCAGTGATAGGACAAGGGGTAATGGCTTTAAACTAAAAGAGGGGAGATTTAGATTGGATATAAAGAAGAAATTCTTTACTCAGAGGGTGGTGAGGCACTGGAACAGGTTGCCCAGAGAAGCTGTGGATGCCCCATCCCTGGAAGTGTTCAAGGCCAGGCCGGATGGGGCTTTGTGCAACCTGGTCTAGTGGGAGGTGTCCCTGCCCATGGCAGGGGGGTGGAACTAGGTGGTTTTTAGAGCTCCCTTCCAACCCAAACCATTCTGTAATTCTGTGATATCACATGCACTCATTGTTCATAACTTACATTCCTCCTCTTACCTTTCTGTCACCCACTAACAACCCATCAAATACAGGACATCTGAGAGAATGAAGAGCACTGCAACTTAGTCCCATCTTTCAGACACTTCATACTCTCTCCTCATTTTCTTACGCACATTCTACTTCTCTGACAGAGTACAAATCAGGGCCACCATCACTCCACCAAGATGCCATCCAGCTTCTGACAGACACAGCTTGCAGCACTTGCACAGTGAACAGCCATCATTCTGCGATCACTGAACAACTGTGGCACTGTGCAAATCTGGATTCTAACAACTTTTCAACAGCAGTTCCTTCATTTTTCCTTTTATTATACCATCAGGTGAAGGACCTCATTGTGGATTCAACTGTAGCAAGCAGGCATGCTCCTAAGAAAGCAACTACGAAAGTCTGAATGCTCCACAGACCACAAATTAAGGAAAAATGGGTCTGTCTGCAAACAATAACAACAGATATAGCAGCTGATTAGCATCTTATTTTCAGATCCTGACAAAAGGTAAACAGAACAAAAGATGCAACACCATAAGGAAACAACTACAGGCCAAAAAAAAAAATTCAATTTAGTCAATGGCTGTTCTGAGATACCTTACAGCAACAAAATGTAATGCAATACCTTAGTTTAGAGCTTGACTTTAAGTCAGAAGAAACAGATCTCAATTTAAAAATCTTCATTATGTTGTTTTAATTTCCACCTCCCTCTTTGGAATAGCTGAGGTTTCCCCAGAGCTTGTTCACACAACCACCGCATGTCACTGGGCAGGTCAAAGTACCTACTACATCAACAGCCCGCTTCCAATGACCAGAGACCACGATATTTCAGCGCTCTGCAAAGCATCAAGCTAACATTACTTGACCAACATGATCTTTTGCTCCAAAGAAGATGCCCAAGAACTTCTGACATTTGAATTTGTTTTAGTAAGAGCATAAAACCATATCCTTGTACGTCTTGTTTGCTGAGCCTGTGGCTCAACCTGTTTCCTAAGACAGCAAAATTTCTTGCCCCGCTAGTCTTAGAAGCGTAAAGCTCTTATAACAAGTTTCTAAGCAGGGGAAAAAAAAACATAAACAGCCATATTGTGATAAATATGACAAAGCTCACAACAGTGAGAACCACATATCATAAGAAAGGTTTCCTGCTTTACAACAGTAAATTTTTCAAGTTCTGCCTTCAGGGCACTGCAGGTTTCTGGAATCAAGTATTTCTGCTACTTATGGAACAACTGTGGGATATCAGTGAAAATACAAGTCTATTCAGGGTTATTTAGAGTAAGTGCTTGAGGCAGAACACAGTATTCCTACCACAAATATGTCTGCAAGAGAAATCCTTAATGAATATAAAATGGAAAGAATACACAAGAATTTAAGAATTATCAGTGAACAGCTTTACAGTCAAACATAATGAAACCTTAACTAAATTCAAAAGAGGCAAAGGCTTCTGTTCACAAAGAAAACCTATGAAGTACAAGATATTCAGCGAAGATTAGGATTCCATCCACAGTAAATGATAAAGGGTGAAAAAAGGGTGAAATGATAAAGGGTGAAAAATGAAGACTTTAAAGCAAGTGCTTAATAAAATAACACAACACATAGTATAGGGGTTCCTAAGCCCCAAAATTCAACTAGCAGACAGGCAGCAAAACACTGCTTACACCACAGAGCATATCTACATCTAAAATAATCCACTGCATCTGTGCCAATGAACTACCTAGAGGACGCAAAGCTCACTTTAACAGACTGTGCTGTAAATCTTTTTGTTGATCTTGGCTATAAAAAACTCAACCACACCCCCCCCAAACAGCTTTTACATTACTGTTTAGTAATACCTACTGTGCTACTTGAACACTTCTAATTGCTACACACTGGCCAAATATCTAAGCTTAGACCAAGGGCACAGGCAAGTGAAAAACAACTTCTCCAACAGCCCATGTGCCAACTAGTAATTTGAGGAAGATCTAACAGCCCATATGCTGAAGATAGACTCAACTCCAGGAACATGAAACAAAAATCATTACTGTCTTCAGACCAGCTGTAATAATAGCCTATACACTGACAGACTAAATTTATACTTCTCCCCACACACAACTTTTTACCTCATTTTCTACCACAGTTTTCTGTTATAAGGGTGAGAGAGATGGTCCAGAGACTCTTCCCTGAAGTAAGGAAAACAGAATGCCATTTGCTAAGCAACAAAAAGAGATGATATACCTGCTTTCATGAATAAAGGCAAACGCACTGAAACCAAAAGAGCTTACCGCCAAGTTATATACAGAAAAAACTAGAAGCTCTAAGGGCAAAAAAAAAAAAAAAAAAAACATGAAGTTCACACTGTTATAGTGCAAATGGTCATTAATAAAGAATGATTCAGGACTCCAGAACTCTATAGCATTAACTTAAGTTTTCTGGAACTGAGTTAACTGTACATAGAAAAGCACTGAAAAGAACCTTCACAGAAAAAAAAAAGGACAAAAATCTAAGGAGCACAGTACATACAGTTACATGAGGTGAGTAAATTTACAGTTCATACCACATTAATATATGAAGCAGAATCCAGAGATCTGCAAAAAGAGATGAGACGATATGAAATAGCTGAGTTGTGAATCCACTGCTATTAATGATGTCTGGGAAATAAAAGAACGACAGAAGGGGAAAGCAAACAGGGTGAACATAAAATAAAACCCTCAACCTTATATGGTTTGCTGAAATAAGATTTTATGAAATCTGAGACAATGCATCCCAGCTATTTAATAGATCGCCACGTGTACTCCATGGAATTACCCTGTGCAATATTTATCAGAAAAATGAATTTATACATCAAAATACATTACTTTCATGTTACTGTGCGCGAGATCTGCCAAATGAGACTAAAGCACCCCACAAGCTAGTAGCTACCACTCTTCCAGACACCTACCACCCGAAATACCTCATTAAAACACTGCACTGCCAGAAGGAAAAGTGAAATCAATTTAGGACACCCACAGTTTGGAAATATACGGAAATGCAGAATGCCTTATATGAGAATACTGGGTCTGTACCAAGTTACACTGTGTTTATTCCACCTGGAGTCAAGGTTTACTCGTTTGTGAGCCCATCTAAAATCCTGCTGCCATCCAGAGAAACAACTTGTGATTCAGTACATTCCTGGAATTAATAAAAAACTAACCTAGCCAAAAGTAGATGCACAGTTTTCTGTATTTTTTTTCAGCCCGCTAAATCAAATCACTTAGAGATCAAATGAGTACAATATCCACACAAGCAGAAGTGCAACACACAGGTGGCAAGAGCCACAGAAGGATGAAACTGCTTCTACTGATAGCAGTGAAACTTCAAATCAGCCACTTGGTGAGGTTTTAGAAAACACAACTGTCACTTTGTTCTCTGTATCAGGAGCTTTTACTTTGTTGCAATACCATAATTAAACTACTTGGAGAACAAAAAGGACACTGAATTAGAAGTCCTGTTAACAAGTTGTATTAGCACTGTAGATGTGGGTAATTGGAACAGAATCTTGCAGCAACTTATAGATTTATAGAAGTCCCGGGCAAACAGACTTTTTGTTAGATGAACAACAAATACATGTGAAATTTACAAACAACAAATCCACAATAAGGATAGCCTCTCCTACAAACTATGATCATACAGCTGCTTTTTAGCAAAAGCTTCATGAAGAAGTTCCTGATAAAAATAATGTGAAAAAAATATGCAAAATGAAAATACTTACTATCACCCAATAAACTACTGAACTTTAAATAGACCAAATCAGAAGTTTCATTTAGGTCGGATTTTAAAGAGTAGCAAGATTTCAAAATTTATTTTTCAGGCTTTTGGGGAAGACATTTCTCAGTAAGGTGAGTATCCCTGCATTAAGAAGCCAAAAGCCTTGAATAAAAGCAACCTATTTCATTTTCAGGATTCATCAGAGAACAAACGTAACAGTAACTTCCCTTCATATATGTGAACACTGGATTTACGTATCTGGAAACAGCTGGCAGGTCAGTGTGGCTATCTTTACATCTGGAAGACCTAATAGCAGTCAAGAAATTTGTTTACAACATTTTTAAGTTGTAACAGCTGGCTGAAATGGAGGATATGGCAAACTGCCTTACTAAATCAGTCCCTCTATAACGTCTACTGCACAACAAAAGGGGTATCTACCGAATTCTCTTGCTAGCTAAATGCACTCCCCGAAAGGCAGAGATATGGCTAATTACATACATTCTCTTACACGGAGATCAGCATGAGCTGAAATAATCACTTGCTGCCATACACTGGAAAAGTGACACTGAAGACTATCACGCTCTAACGCTGACTGCATCCAGCCAGACACAATACTAAGGCTTTTAATCCTTGATAAAGGATCCACGTGCGCAGGAGCACAGGCACTGCAACGAAAGCTTTAGAAGACACAGTCACTGAATAAAAACGTTTCTCCCACTAAACCGCACGGACACAGCGCTGATTTATTGGCGGGGGGGGGTGCAGGGAGCGGCGGTTGGCAGCATCTTCCCTCCGATGACCTCAACGCAGGGCGGGCATCCGAACGAAGTCCAGCTCTAAGTCTTTCCTCGCCGAGCTCCGCTGCTTCATTCAATTAACACCCGGCAAGGGCCGGCGGCGTGCAAAAACCCGGCTATTGACAAAACGAGCCGACTGACAGCGCTCCGGGCGAGCCCGGCGGCAGGCACACGCCGGAGCGGGGGCAAGGCGAAAGGCCGGCAGCGTCCACGCGCGCTTCAGGGCCCCGCGGAAGGGACGGGCCCCGGCGCTGCCCCTGCGGCGGAGAGCGGCCTCTTCCCGGGGCGGCCTCGGGCTGCCTCTCCCCGCAG
>VXAA01006877.1:547016-572694 GCA_013399115.1 Anseranas semipalmata | reverse complement strand
CGAGGCCTGAGGAGGCCGCGGCCTCCCCGCGTGAGAGGGAGCCGCCAGCCCCGCCTCCCCCCCCCCGGGTAGATTCAGAAGGGAGCTGTGAGGGCGGGGAGACAGCGAAAGACAGGAAAACAGTGAACATACAACATAAATACCAAGGAAATACTGGCCCGTAGGCACCATTAAGCTGCCCTGATGCCAACGGACCAGATTTTTGCTGTCAGTGAAAAATACAGCACTTTGAAGATGAGATTCCTTTGGCTTTCAGCACATAACATATTCATCATGGGACAAAGCCAAATTTTAATGACAATCTCGACAATGTTAGCAAATGTTCAGCATTTGTATGTGTGCAGATTTACAAGCTCTGAAACAATTCTGCTGATGTCAACAGATTTTGATTGGTCATCTTTACCTGGAAAAGCATATAATGCATGGTACTTCTTAAATATAAAAAACTTAACTTTCACTTAATGAGTCTGAAACATTTGGTCCTGCTGAGAGCCATAAATCAAGAGGGGTTTTAAGAATGCAGTTGTTATATTCCAACACCTTATCATAAAATATTTTGGGCAAATAATGTATCCCCCAAATGCTGTTTACTCAAAGCAGATGGATGGGATGCTCACAGGGATGTGATTCGCTTCTCTGAAGGAGCAAAAGTAATCGGGTCTTTTTTGCCTCGCTCATAAAATGGCAGTATAATTTGCTTCTGACTTCCCAAATGTAAAACTCACTGGCTAGATTAATCCCATACTGTACTTTTTACTATAGAAAAACAGACTTTTGTAGGTCATCTGGTGCTTCTTGATACACAGAGCAGGACAAATTTTGTAGTTGGGTCAGATTGCTCAGGATCACTTTTGCTCTGTGGTGGAGTGTACGACCTCTTGGCAGACTCAAGAAAAAACTGCAGAAGCGCTCTGGAATTGGATGAGAGGCATGATGCTAGGCTGAAAGAGGGACCACATCCAGTGTGTGTGCTGGGGAAGGAGGTAGAGACATGCCCAGTGTTAACATTTCTACAGAAGATCCTGCTCTGAGCAAGACAGAGATTTTGCTTTTTCTCCACTGAAGGTGGATAAAAAGTCTTGTTTACCTCTGACCTGAGTGAAGATTAATAGCTGCTTTTGAAGCAATCTGGTCATTTTAAGGAAAGCTGGTTCAAGAGACTGCTTTTCAAACCGGCTTATTTACCTGGCTTAGAGACCAGGCTACAAAAATCTAGCACAGCAGGATCTTGTTCCTTAATGAGATCTTGAAGGTACTGTGGTAATCTACTACTACTAAAAGCTTCTTCTTGTAGTGTTTCCATGGTTAAAAACATGCTAATCAACTGTTAATTACAGTGCATCTGTAGGCTCATTGAATGCTAACCTGTGCTCCCCTATGCACGTTCCCTTAAGCTTCCAGCATTCGCACATTAATTTGTACAGCCACCCAAGTCACTCACACTGCGGAAATTAAAAAATACTAAGATGCAATGTTGTTACAGACTCCATATAAGAGGTGAGCAGTGAGGAACAGCTGCTGTGTGAACAAAGCGTTCCCTGTGTGAATGCTTCGATCTGGCTTAAGAGTGGGCCGTGTTAAAAACAATCAGGAAGGCAGAGCAGTTGCTCCAGGCACTCTTTGTGAGGGAAGAAGAGGTCTAACACAGTGGGTTTGTGTATCTATGCACATAACCAGAGTTGCTTTGCCAAACATGGAATTACGACTCAAAATAATGGCAAAAGTGCTCTATGGAAGAAGGATAGAAGAGGATCACTTAGCAAAGGCCAGACTAGCACAGAGAAACTCAGCAGAAATTTTTGAAGGAGATGGAGCTGTGAAAATATCCAGGAAGTGGTGAATTATTTCTAGACTGATTTTCTTAAATGTTTTAATCTGCCCAGGGAAGTGGTCGAGTCACCATCCCTGGATGTATTTAAAAGACATTTGGATGTAGAACTTAGCGACATGGTCTAGTGGAGGGCTTGTTAGTGTTAGGTCATAGGTTGGACTAGGTGATCTTGAAGGTCTCTTCCAACCTGGAGGATTCTGTGATTCTGTGATTCTATGAATCTAGATAGAGATTATTTAATTTGTTAGGACTGGTTATTGTTGCCAGACATGTGCTGAGGTAATCAGTATTTGTACTAGGGAACTGTAGCTCACTCAAAACCTGACCAAAAATACAAAGCTATTTGCCGTTATTCCCTAAGAAAAGCAGCAGCTGGGGCTTCGGGGACTAGACTTGGAGAAGACAAGAGGTATAAGAAAGGTACATTCTTCAGAAATCATTGACCAGCAAATACTTGATCATCCCTGAAGTTCAATGGAGCCTGAATGCCTATACGTAACATCCTCTTCCAACCTGGAGGATTCTGTGAGCAAAAAAAAAAAAAAAAACCAAAACAAACAAACAAAAAAAAACACAAGAAGACAATGACCTGACTAAAATTCTACGTTTAAAACATTCCTGATCTTTGGATGTAGTGTTGTGCCCAGCCCTACTCAATATGCCATTCAAAAGGAAAAGATTGGAAGGAAAAGAAGCTCCTGCAGTTTTCAAACATAGACATATGCAAGATAGGGCCACCATTTTGCAAATATACATGTACACTGCAAAAGCAACATTTAAGTAATTCTGAAAAATAGTTTTACAGAGAAACATTGTATGCCAATAGAAGAATGCTTAGAAACATAACATGCCATAACATATTTATCTTTAATGATATTTTAAACCCTTGATCCTCAGGAATTTCCCAAGAAGCACCAGAATAGAGGGAAAAGCCTTTGAAGGCCATGAAAAAAGTCCAAAATGAAAAGCTTTAACTTCTGTTCATTACCTGAAGGAGCTGTCAACTAAGTAAAGAATTAAAAGGCAAATCCTATTTGCATTACTGCTGGACATCAGTTAATAATTGCATTTCCAGAGTTAATATAATTTTGTTGGAAAACGTCACTGGAATATACCCTATCAGGGTATAAAGTCATTGGATAAGGACCATTCTTACAGGGCGAGGGATTAATGGGATTAATCTTCAACTTGTCTTTTATTTAAAGCATTAAAATTCAACACACTCATTTTGTTATCTGGCCTTAGGACCAATCCTTGGGAAATTTCTATGACTCCCAAACTCAGCTTGGTACCAATCCCACTGAATTGCACCCCTGAGTTTAAAATTAATCTTCAGTAAGCATTAGTCCTCACACAACAACCAGTGTTATTCTTTTTGTTTCCTGGAGAAGTCTTCTTAGCATTGAGACTTTCCTTTGATGGAGAAGTGTTCATTGCAGCTCCCTTCTCTTTCCACCAGACATAGGAAATGAGTTCCTGCCAGAAGTTTGTTTGGTGGATGTTTGGCAGTTCCCACAGGACTCTTCCTTGGGTTCCTCTCCCACTGCAGTGTTTTCATTGAGTCCTACTCACGGCCTGCCTAACTGTCAGGAAAACAGAGATCTCTTGGTCCCACGGAGCAATTTACTCCATGCAATGCGTTATCACCTTCTAGCTACTTGCCCAATCTACCAGACATTCCCCTTGGGCCCTTCTCCCTTGTTCTTTTGCAAACTATCATTGCATAACTATGAGTATGTCATTATTCAAGATGGAGAGGAAAATGTCTTTTTGCTGTCAGGTTGCAATATCACAGGATCACAGAAAGGTTGAGATTGGCAGGGACCTATAGAGATCATCTAGTCCAACCCTCCTGCTTAGAGCAGGGTCAACTAGAACAGCTTGCTCAGGATCTTGTCCAGTTGGGTTTTGAGTATGTCCAAGGATAGAGACACCACAATCTCCCTGATCAAGCTGTTCCAGTTTTTGACCTCCCTTGGAGTAAAAAAGATTTTTCTTATGCTTAAATGGATTTTCTTGTATTTCATTTTGTGCCTGTTTCCTCTTGTCCTGTCCCTGGACATCACTGAGAAGAGTCTGGCTTCACCTCCTTTACTCCCTCTCACAAAGTACTTCTAAACATTGGCAGGATCCCCCACAGCCTTCTCTTCTCGAGACTGAACGGTCCCAGCTCTTTCATACTCTCTTTATGTGACAGATACTCCAGTCCCTTAATCATTTTCAACAGCCCTCCACAGGACTCCTTCCAGTATGTCCATGTCTCCCTTGTACTGGTAGCCCAGCACTGGCCCCAGTGTGCTCCAGAACCCTCTCACCAGTGCTGAGCAGAGAAGGATCACCTACCTCGACCTGCGGGCATCAGCCTTCTTAATGCAGCCCAGGATGCCATTGGCCTTCTTCGCTGGCTCACAGCTAACACTGTCCACCAGCACACCTGAGCTTCCTCTGCGAAGCTGCTTTCCAGCCAGTCGGTATGTTATATTATTTCAGTTTACAAACCTGAACCATGCACGATACCAAGTCCCACGAGCTGACACTGCTAGGAGATTACCCTCCATAAGGCCGTGAAGAACACAAGGTGGCATTCTGCAGATCTATGCTAGCGTCCAGCCCTTCGCACACTGCACAGGTGGGAGTCTAACAAGGAGGGTATCATCAGCTTGGTGGCCCGCACTTCGTTGGATTTTAAGTAGCCATCTGCTCTAATAAGGAAGCTTCTGCCACATAAAGGTAGTCACTGAGTGTGCAGCCAGAAAGAGTTCCTGGCTTTCCTGTGGTTTCTGTTGCTGTCACAGCTGCAATTGTAGCTATTACTGCTATGCCAAGAGCTGCAGCAGCTGCTATTGTTGTTCACACAGCTATTTCAGCAGAGCTCCAGGCTCCGTTCCCGTATTCAGAAGTGTCAGCTGCCCACATGAAAACCTGGCTCGCAGAAGACAAGTACAGATTCTGTCAAGTCCTTCCATCACAGGCTTAATTTGTACAAACAAAAACCTCACAGCAGAGAAACAAAGATAAACAGTGCCAAAGAAAATCTTTCCCTGTGACCTCTTTTTCTGCTTATGGAAAAAGGATACATTTCAAGCCTTGCTTTGACATATGCAACCCATAATTTTTCCAGGCCACCACAGTTTGTCACAGGTGACAAGCAGACAGTGAGCGGGGGTGCTGTCTTGGACTCTGGTTGCAGCAAAACACCCCAGAGAAGCTGCAGACCAGGCTTCAGTTCCTCATATTCTAAGAGGTGCCAGTCCTCAGCATGAAATGTATCATAGACAAAAAAGGACATCCCAGGATTTAACTGTCTTATGCTCTTGTTTCCCACACACAAGACGAAGAGTAAATAAAATAATCCTCCCATCCTACTGCACAATTAAGAGAGCAGGCAGGAGATCAGGCTGCAGGTACATCAAGTAAACCAAGTAAGCCTGGGGTACTGAGCTACCATCATCCTTGCTGTTTCATCATTAGCATGCTTCTGTATATAACTGTGGTCCATACCATTTAGGTTTCCTGCAGGCTAATACCTAGATACAGCATGGGGAACAGCACAGCCGTTCCAAGCAGGCAGCATATAAAAGTTATTTAAAGGGGAGCAGATGGTTTAGGCACATGGATGAAAAGTTGTACTGTGCCATTTGCTCTCAAGGCCAGAACTCCTTATGCCTGGGCCTAATTTCTATAGTAAAAATAAAATGTAGCCTTTGGGACCAATTAGGATCTTCTACACTCAGTTATTGTCTTTCCCTCAATGTAGAAACCAAGAGACGAAGAGATGATAGTCTTTTCCACCTGTGCCTTTAAGAAAACATACAGCACAGCACCTAACCCGTACAAGTAGAACATGTAGGCATAGTGATGTTCCATGCTTGGCTTCCTTCTGCTGCAAGGTTAGACAAGGACAGAGACAAAGGAATTAAGTAAACAGGCTGAAATTAAGAGGAAGAAAATCCCTTTCCCCCCTCGCATTTATTTGCATTTGGAGTGAGAAGGCATGGAGATGTATAGGATATGAAGGCGGTACACCAGATGAGGAGCTTTCTTCAAGCATGTGTAGTGTATCACATTTTGTATACAGGGAACCACAGCTGTGAGTTTGTGAACCTGATTTTTTTTTTTTTTAAATCTATGCATATCAAGTATTAACAGAATTCCAGAATACGAAACAACCCAAAACATACAAGATTCACCATAAGAAAAAATTACGGTTGGTAAAACTGATGACAAGTTTACAATGACTCTTTGTTCTCTTGGTGGGACAAGACATTTTATTTTTATTTTTTAAATATAAAACAAGCAGAAGAGATACCAACACGAAATGCTCTGTGTTTGCCATGCAAGGAAAGATTCGTGATTGCATCAGCCTCCAGAGAGTAGCTGGTAACTATCCAAGAGTGATGACTACACAGAAACTGATCTGTTGTTTGCTGATTGGCACAAAGGAGTATTGCCAAAGCTAGGAATTCAGAAAGCAAAGACAAGTAGTAGTACCCCAATCACTTCTACATATGCATTACAACACCACCACCAAGCAACATTTCCCACAATGAGCAGGAAACTAACGGAACAATTGTTTTAGGGTGGGGGCAGTCAATGATGTATTGCACCCTAACTGTTCAAAAAGCAATGTTAGGGATGGGTCTGTTATTAACAAACACTTCCTTCCTTCTCTAATGTGCCATCATAATCCACTTCAGAGATCGCTGTTCCCTATACAAGCTGAAATCCCTAAGTCCTGAAAATGCATGAGGGTCCCCTGGTGCCAAGCACTGCAGTATTCACATACCAAAAGGGTGATCAAGATTCTCAGAACGCTCCAAAGTATAATTTAATATTTTAAACTTCAACCTTTCCAATGAGCATGGGCACATCTTATGGTCAAGGATTGTTCTGTGGTTACTCCAACTAACGTCACAAAACAATGGCATGAGCATCTCCATGAGAGCAGGCTGGCCCTCAGAGGTGCATTGGATACTCTGCCACCTCTTGCTATTTGAAACATTCACCTCAGGACTCTGACTGCAGGGTGCTGCTCGAAGCAGCACACCTGCCCATCACCATTTACTATAGCCCCTTTAGTGAGATGCTGACTGTGTGTGGGAAGAATAGATCAGTGAAAGAACTACATTTACTGCAAAAAGCTCTTAAGATTTTACTTCCTTGATCAATAAACTACTCAAATAGAAAATACACTCTGACACAAAGATAGTAGGATGTAAGTATTGACTTATGAAAAGTATAAATGAAGGGGCTAAGGGCTTGCTATTTTCTCTCAATGTCCATCCAGTTCAAACCCTCAGCATCTGTTGAATAGTAATCTTCACTAGGGAAGTGCACAGAAACATTCACTATAGGGGTGGGACATCAGTAGGATATCAACACATCACTGTTGGTAAATTCCCAATCTTGAGCCTTGGTTCCATGTTCACTGAGCTGGCAAATGTGGTTCAACAGCAACTGCTTCTCCCTTATCAACTGCTCTGGGCTGCCAAAAACAGGTTTTGAGAATCAAAGCTGCATTTTGATGAGTCCCTGCTCACCCTACAGTCTCCGAGGTATACATTAGCATAGTTAGAGCAACCTTTGAGCTGTTTTCACCTCTCAAAGCCATCATTCAGCAGATCATACTCAGATGTGTTCAAAAATTTGTAACATGAAAAAACTGTAGCCTCAGTTTTTAAACCAAACCTCTTACAAGCCAGGTCACTCCTCTCCAGCTCCCAGTAATTGTCAGGGCCACTTTATTTCAGACTGTTCAAGTTTCAAATTCTGTCATTTACTACATGACAGATTTTCAGATATGACAGTAACAAGTTTTTAGCTTTTTTTTTTCCTATTAGACTTCCCAGCTCTGTTTTCTTGTATTGATTTTCAGTACACATTTTTCTCATCTATTGATCTATTCCTGCTTACATAGATATTCAATTTTCGTATTAGGCATTGATAGAACAGCCATGCTAAAGATGTTCGTGTTCTTATTTAATGTATCATTTGGAATTAATTTATCACAGAACTATCTCCATTTAAATGTGTTGGTATACAAAATATTCTGAGAGGTATTTAGGAACTTCAGCTTGCAGCAATGCATTGGGAAAATTAAGGCTTGCAAAGCATCTGCTAGATATTTAATACATCTTTTCAGAAACTTTTATCCACAAATGCCAAATAGAGTATTCCTACAACACTTGACAATGTCAAGTTACCTGATATTAAAACTGCTGTGTTCTTTCCAGTGTTGGCTTCTGTCCTGCTAACATGTTCTTTGGGTTCAGAAAAAAGTACTCTATTTGATTGAGCCTGGTAAGCTCAATGAGCTTTTCTGTTGAGAAAAATCCAGTCAGACAATCAGTACAAGTCCTGTATAATCAAATAGCACTGACAGCACTCAAGTATTTTGGTATTAAGCGCTTTCCTCTTCTCTTTCCACTAATAAACTGCCTCTTCAGTTTACTGCCTTTCCTTTAGTTTCCTGTTCTGAAAAGGAAAAACCACTTGTTTTCTCACACCATGAATTCTAAATCTGTTGATGTTTTGGAATGAAGTGATGGTTAACTTGAAGGGTCTGCAATCTAAGTTTCAACAGCTCAAAGAGACCTGTTACATGAGTTTGGATCTGTCACAGGACATCAGACACTTAGCAACAGATGAGATAGTTCTTGCTCTCTCCAATCCTCTCTGCTTGGATTTCTTCTAAGTCACTTTCAATATCCTAGAATCGGGATTCAGGAACCAAAGATACCAAGACTGCCTATCAGCCTTCCAGTATCTTCCCTTCACTGGTTTGGAGGCAGGATATGACCAACTGCTACTCCAGACTGGAGAAGATCATTGCATTACTAGTACCCATCCTCTGTTTCTGTACTTTCAAATTGTATTGCTTCCATGTGACCTACAAATGAAGTATTAAAGCCCCTAGCCTCTTCCCCCCCCAAGAGATCAGTGGGACTAGATACACTGAAAACAAATGTCTTGTCAATAAGTGAAAAAAGCTCCTCTTAAGAAAAACTGTTCTCAAAGAAAATGTTTTCAAATTGGGAAGAACTGGGTATTACTGCTGTAGCAGAGCTAGTAAAGCAAGAAGAGTACACATTTCCTTTCTTGTACGGGGTGGATCTCAGGCAAGTGAAGTTTCTGGTGGCAGTAGTAATTCCTTAACAATGAGGAACAGTGCAGCCAACAAGCAGGAAAAGAGGGACGTAAGCCCCTTACTGACTCTACAGCTGCATCAGGTCCTGCTGTTTGCCTGAGTGCACAAAGCAGTGGAAAATAGATGGAAACTATTCTTTCAGTCTACTTTTCAATGTCCTGGTATTGAATGCAATCGAAGCTCCAAACAGTCTAACAGAATGAATGCACAGCTACTCCCTACAGTCAGACATTTTAGGGCTGTAGAACATGCCAATCAATTGACATCTTTGGCCTAGTTTAGTAAATTTGGCAGTCTCAATGATTAATTGAAATATATCCCCTTGAAATAAATTTTCGTTTTGAAAGTAATTTGAGCAATTTAGATTTTTAAACAGATTAAACTCTTTTTGATGCCAAAATATTTTCACTCATCTTGGACACAATAATGCCCCTGTCATAATGGTGACAGTTTCATAGATTCTCACATTTCAAGCCAACTCAAGACGAGAAACATTGCAGATTCTCTACAGTTCTCAAAACTGTTTCTCTGTCTCACTCTGCTCTACACACAGTGGATGACGACAGCTCTGAGAATGCAGGAGGAAAAGGAATTACATTATTTGATAGAAAAAGCCTAAGTTCAGTAGATGGCTACAACACTGAGATGTCACAGGTTGGCCCTAAATAAATGAAAAATCCCAGTGTTGATCAGAATCCCCCCAAAGAGTAGCATGAGCAACATGCACGGTTAAAGGGAGCTGGTTTGTCTTTGTGCTTGTGGAACAACTAGTGCCAAAGATCTTAGTCTTCATCTGTTACTCCTTGACACAACAGCAGGTGTCTTCTTGGAAAGATGCATTCTAATAAGTCAGGAAAAAAATCCCAAGATTTGATGTGAAGATTAACAAAATCAAGTAACTAAATACCTCATAAAGGAGTATATTTTAATCAGTATTTAAGTAGGTTAGTATTGTGCCTAAAAGCCTGGTCAAAGTTAGTTGTATTCTCTTCTTTACTGAGGCAAAAAACAGGATGTCACAGAGGGAAAACCAACCTAGGAAGTCACCTGAGAAAGGTCCTGAATTAGGCAATTACCATTGCTGAGAAGACATGCTAGCATCTCCACCAGGAACTGGTTAACTCAGCACAGGCAGTCCATTACCAGCACAGGCAGATTTTCCTACTTGCTTTTTTCTACTTCCCCTTTTCCCTCCACAACAAAAAAGCAGGAAAAAAAAAAGGTGGCTGGTTTCACCTCTTATTCCCCTACTCTACCATTCATCCCACTCATCTGCTTTCAGCTTCTGAACGCCTCTGACCTCCATTTACCCTCAAGCAGGCCTCCAATTCCTCTTAATTTCTTTAAACTGTTTACTCTGACAGCACCCAACATTTTATCTGAACCTCATTTGAGCTCCAGCCACCTTCTATGGCCTCTTAACTTTTTGTGAAATTTTTCACCTAGCTTAGAATCTAGAGCAGAAATCTAATTACTGGGTTTCTTCAAGAGCTGTAGACAGATACAAGTTAAACACCTAGAACAATTAAAAATGGCAGGATAAAAGGGCAAAGGGATACTTTTTGATGTGGTAGTAAGCAAGAATGCCTGTCCGTAACATGTCAATATTGTCAGAGAAAAGCATATAAATCAAGGCAATGCTCAATTACTTAACTGTCTCAAGAGGCCAGCCAATGCAGTTCATCTGGACATTAGATTTCCCCATCTTGGAACTCACTCAAGTCCAGTGCAAGCCAGGTTAAGTAACCACCCCAAATCTTTAGAGCTAGTTACACTCATCTCCAAGTACTACAGATCTGAAATAATTTAGTAGAGTTTCCTCATCTCAGTCTCCCTGGTCATGTAGAACTTCTGAACTGTAGCTTAAATACAGTAAGACTGCGTGCATAAACAACTACTAAGAGATACATAACCACTGCATTCAAGTTTCGGGACTTTGGTTTGTTAGAGATTATTTCAGCAAGTAATAAAACTTCATATGTATCTCATGTATTTATAGCAACAGCAGACTTGTGAGCAGCTAAAGTTGTTTTAGAAAGGTATTTATACCCACATACTACAATAGAAAAGTCTCACATACTAATCTTTGTCAAGATTTACCCTGAGGAAGTGCATTCAATGTTGCAAGTACTTTTAAAGTTCACTTATATGCTGTAGTGGGTTCCTAGCTGGTATTACCTATCCAACAATAGAGGTACTTTGTAAAGACAGACATAGTTGTTCTCTTGCACTCTTCTCAGAAGAATGAGAAATAGGTTTGTTTTCAGCAAAAGTCAGTAAGAAAACACTTTTCCTCAGATATTTAAGACATACAAACCAGGCAATGTACATTTCAGCAAAGGCAAGATTCTTGAAAACCCAAGCCACATAGTAGTAATGTTAGGTTAAAGATCCTGCTCAAGTATAGAAAACCAAGCTATCTGTGCTTCCTTGCACATTTAATCCAAATAACAATCTATATATCCTCCGTAAATAATAAAAAAATGCTTTTCCCACAAACAGTTGTACTTTGGGAATAATGAATAGCTTATGTTAATCAATTTCAAGAACCAGTAATATTTCACTTGTCTTGGAAACCAACTTCCATGTTTACCTTGAGCTATTTACTTTTTCAATTTCTTCTGTTGCTTCTAGCTAAGCAAACTCACTGACAGGGCACAATTCTTTCCTTCCTTTCACACAAGAACCAATCTTCTTAGAAGTGTGTTTATAAAAACTGTCATATGAATCCTTACTGTAGTCTATGACATTTGCCTCGGACATGAGGTTGTCACATATATTGTAATACCTATGTCAGAGAAGTAGGATTTTTATTTTTAGGAACTATACTCATTAGGTAATATAATAAAAATCTGTGCTTAGCAAGGTAGCAAGTTCTACAAATAAAGTCCAGACAAACTGCAACTTAGACAGAAGAGTTCCCATTCAGGATTTATCATGCTGTAGTTTCACTTAATATAAGGACAGTAACTTCTGAGAATTTCTATTGAAAAGTATTTTGCTAATAGTAGCCAGAACCTTTTTATAAAATACAAAATTGTCAGCTTCCTTACCCCCAAGTTTTCGGTAGTCAATAGTTTTGCGAGTGACTTAAGAGTTGGTATCAACATGGCGTTGTATTTGACTGAAGTCACACAAAACCCCTACTACAAAATACACTACAGTAAAAGAGACTATTGAGTTGCAGGCAGAAAGGTAAGTCTGCAGACTGCATCACAGTGGTCAAACATAACATTCCCTTGGGTAAATACCTGGTGTGGATTACCAGACCAGGATCACAGCCATCTACTTCAACAGAGAAGATAAAGCTCTGCTCTGAAGAGAACACATGCTTTGGCATAGATAATCCAGGAGAGCTTACCTGCTTATCAAGCCTAGTGATTTCTTCTTTGCATCTTTGTAAAAACTGAAATTGGAATCCAGAAATTTGGAACTCTTCTTACAAGAAGATTCCAATCTTGAACACAGTCTCACCAATTTCACTCCTCATATCAATATTTTGTTACTTACAAGACTGACTTGTCTAGTGTATGGATTTGAAGCTAGTATTTGTTAAATCAAACTGACCCGGTTTTAACTTTGGCAAGGCTCACCTAAGTTAGATATAATATCAGGATGTTAACAGTGTTGCTATATACACATAATCACGAATTTTAGATTCACAGCAAGGCTCTGTACAGTCAAGTAACTTCATCTTCACTAGCAAAAACAGAGCACCTTTGCCTCTCATGCACATAGCCACATCAGAAGAGCACACCAACATTAGCTTTAGAGAAAGTACACCACAGTTTCGGCAGAAAGAAAGGAAATAAAGAGCATCAGGACCAGTCTGTAGCAAAGCCATCTATTTCAGAGAAAATAAAAATTGGATGAAGACAGCACACTTCTTACATGTCAGACTGTTTAGTTACTACTACTCCTGTTGTGCATCGTAATATACCCACACCATTAAACGCATTTATATGTGATACTAATCCTACCCTTCAGAAAAAGGAAGGCCAAGGAATATTCTATTTTGTCATAGACATCACCTTTACTGTTTTTCCAAGCATGACAACTTAAGTAAAAAAAGTCAGACCACAAAACATTTTGAAGTTTCAACTACCACCATGTGTTCCTTCTGTGATAGTAATTTATACACTTTATTTCTGAAAACCCTCCTCCCAAACCTTAAGTGGGCTTCAAAAAGCTTTACAAGAGAAAGAGCAAGTCAAGAGTAAGTTCAGTTTTGTCTAGTATTCCCAAAGTTACAATTGCATCTGGCAAGTTTCATATCTTCCACATAATCACTCAAAATCAGAAGCAGTTCTAGTTAATGCCAATTCGTTTGTTCACTCAAGCCCTGCAATACAGGAAAAAAGTTATGCTCATAACTAGTTTATAACGCTGTCTTGGGACACAAATGTATTAATACAGCTTAAGAGTTTCCCGTGCATCTGGTGTAGCAGCTACCAGATAGACAAGGGCTGAATTTGCTTCAATTTTCTGGGGATATCTGAGAGGCTGAAGTAACTGCAGAGGCAAGATAAATGCATGCTCCAGCTGTTTTAGCTGGGTGTCAAATGCCTCAATATTAAACAGCAGTCTAAGGAAGCATTCCCTTCCTACTAAGGGGTACTCTAAATACTGCTGCTTGCCAGAAAAAAGCATAAAAAAAAGCTGTAGCTGTGAGTTTACCAAAAAAGCTGTTTTCAATTTTCAGGAAAGGGGAATAGAATGAGCAATTCAATGGTACACATGAAAAGCTTGCATCTTTTCACTGACTTATTCACTTCACAATCACTGACAAGACTGATGTACATTTTTTTTTTTTTGCACCTGCACTTGTAAAAGCAGATAAAATATTTAATATGTAATTTACAATGTATTTTACCAGCTTGGCATACAAGATGAACAGAATATATCAAAGTAGTTGACGGTTATAGGCTTGTGGAGGCCCTGCAAAAATATTACTTCAGATATCTGCTAATTTAAAAAAAATCAATTTGCATTTTAGAAGTGATACAATTCAATCTACCACAAAATACAAAGAGCTGCAAAAATGTATACCATTCCAACAACAACGTATATAAGTTATTAAATAATGATCTGATTTAAAAGAATATAAATGAAGCCTTTAAGTAGGTCTTTTCTACATGCATATTATTCCTCATTAAAGAAAAGTATGTAAAAAGGCCATTGGTAATTGCTTTGTTAACCACTGTAGAAAATGCCAATTCTCTGGTCACAGACGCCACTAGTTTAGCACTTAAGGTCTCTGCAGTGTTATGTGTGATTACTTTTAAATACTGTTAATTCTATTACTCCACTGGTAAAGAATGCGTGACTTTGAATATGGCAGTCTTCATATTGAGAGGGCAGTGATGCACAGTTTTGTAACTATCCAGAAGAACAGCACCCTCCACTGCTCTGTACTTGTGGTTCATCATCAATGATCTGTACACCTCGCCTTGCTGTTCCTGACTGACTGGAACCATTGCCTCTTGCTCTTTCATCCACTTGAGCGGTTTCTATCATTCCTGTAAATGAAGTGTATTAGATGAAGTGTATTAGTATTCCATTGTAGTTTTAAGCAAGACCTTAAGATCTTAATCAATGAGTTATGTGCACAGAGAAAGTTCAGCAAGACCATTAATTTATCTTATTAATCTTATTAATTATGCAGAAGTAAGCACTCTGGTATCTCATGGCATAGTTGTAAGAAAATAGGTAAATCTTCTTCCTAAAGCACCAAACATTCAGAAGCTCCTGTTGACTAAAGACGACCTTAGAGGCTCAGTTTTTCTGGAGCTAGTGACTTCAAAAGCTAGATTTACCCACCCATATTAAGAACATTTATTAAAAAAAACAAACCACCACACAAATCCCCCACTCCTCTAAAAAAATGCAAATGTTTCGCTTAATTTTCTGTATCATAAGAATGCCACAAATAGGATAATTTCCCTGTGTTGTTTATTCTGCATCCCACATTCTTTATTATTTGCTTCAGTTGCTGTGTAAGATTTGTCTAATTACAGCTTCAAGTTTATGAACTGTATTGGACATCTCTTGACAAGATTTTTGAAAGATGTTGAAACAGAGGGTATAAAGTAGACAATAGTGAGAGCAATCACACGAAGCTTGATCTGCAGTTACTGTACGTATATTGAGTAAAACAGAACTCCAACTCAGGACTCCAACAGAGTGACAAAAAGATGGTCTTGAAGTACAGCATGAATTTGCATCCATACTTCAAGATTCCATAGCTGTTACAAGTGGCTTGAATTAGACTCAGATGAATCCAGTTCTTCTCAATGGTTTGAACTGAGGGTTTTCTATAATGTTTGAAACATTCCTGAAACCTTGAGCTTTTTGTGTATGAGCTCTTTATAAACAAACTACTAAACAAATACCTACTTTTACAAAGGTCAAGAAACAGTTCTTCAATTCCTTTGTTCTGTTTAGCTGAAGTATGATAATGTTTTGCTCCAACAGATTCAGCATACCTGTAGGAATGCAGATATAGAAGAGCTTCATTGCACTGAAGAACTCAGTCTTCATAAGCCACTTTACATGAAGTGGAATGATAAGAGTTCTTATTCTGAATTAAGAATTAATCCACACATGCCAATTTAACAAAGGTAATTACATGGTTAAAATTGAGTGATTCATAAAAAGATTAAATGAAAATTTCATGTCTAGAAATGCACTTAAACTACAAATGTTGATTTTCAGTGATGTACAACTCACAAGTTACACTTTAGTCAATAAAGACACCCCAAGACTCAGATACTAACAGAATGCTTAGCAGCCAGCTAGGCATGTCTGGTTTATGCCTGCCAGTTGTTAAGAGCATCACAAGTTTATTACTCCAGCATAATTCTGCAATGACTGTTTCTATTAATAATTTGTGTTACTTACGTTTCTGCTTCTTGCACTGAAACATGTCTCTCTTTTTCCAAGTCTATTTTGTTACCTGTTGGAAACAAGTTAATCTTTCATGTATTCCAAAATTACCGAGAAAGTCATGTAATCATTTACCCCATCATTTTCTTACAAGCTGCTCCAACAAAAACTGACTCTTAAACTGGTCTCTATGTAGAGCATGACAACATGATTTAAAAGTCCCCTTTCACTCAGACATTTACAGGCAATGAACTTCTATAAAGAGACCAGGGATAGCTGAATACCTCAATAAATTACAAAAGAAAAGCAGTAGCTTTTGTTAGGCAACTTATCTGTGCTGCAAAAGGTAGTTTTTGTAAAATATCCGCACATCTATGTTCCTGAAAGTGTTCAATCACTAGATCCAATTTTAAATTTGAAACCATTATTTACATGCATTTGTAAAAAATAATCATTGAAATATCCAAGTTTTAAGAATCATTCCCCCTGCAAGCACTTGATTCTGAAAACAGACAAGTATCTATCTATGCTACTGAGAACAGTGCACAAAGGGCAAAAACAAGGAGTCTGAGCACTTGCAAGAAGTATGTAACATTTGAGGTTTATGTTTCTTTGTTCAGCTACGCAGTCTGCATCTGTCTGTACCATGCACTTCTGCCACGGTGTATCATTAAACTTTTTCCAAGTTAACTTATTTTCTTCAATTGTGATCTATTGAAGCTTCTAGCTTCAACTGCATTTTTAATTATTGAATTCACATAAGCTTGACCCTTTCACATGCACAACCTGTCAAAGCAGCATTTGGAAGTGCTATTAATCAAAAGAAACATTTCTGATTCAGTCACTAGAATCAGATGTTAAAAGGACTTACCTACTATACATAAACAGATTTCTTTTCCCAACATTTTTCTTAATTCCTTAACCCAGTTTTTTACCTGCACAAAGAACAAAGATAAGTTTATTTTCTCTTGATATAGAGTAGTAACTGGTTTAGGCATTGCAGAATTGACCCATTTCCTTCATCAACTGTTTACCCTAAGCTTGAAACAAACATGTTTAGAGCAACAGACTGACAGAATATTCTTTATATAGCTACACATGGCTTTTGTTCAGCAGATTTTACTTCCCAGTTGAAATTTAGAGCAAAATTACTTGTATAAAACCAAGTTGTTCAGGTTAGATTATAACAGATGTTTGTTTCCTAAAAGAACAGATGGAATAAGAGTGTTGAGTCAGCTGGTAGTAAGGTATGATATTAATTTTGTTGTCATGCTTTGAAGTTGTATGATCACTGTGTTGACTTGGGGATGCTGTTTTAAGGGAATTTAAGCTGTGAAGAGGTGATCGCTTCAAGGATCTAAAAACAGTTAGGACACATGATACAGAGGTAGTTATGTAGTAACTTCTGCAAATTAACCTTTCCTCTTAATTTTGAGAAGTAGCTTAAGTGTCTTGATATTACAGACATTTTGCTAAGTAGGGCTCAGCATAAAAAGGCACAAGTTGAATTAGTACTCAAGTCACAGCTCTGCAGATGGGGGGGGACAATGCTGTTAGCACAAAGTGCTTTACTTTCCCTATATCAGACTGTTTAAATTGCTTATTCTGTTGTGGAACCACATCCTGATGCTACTTGCATAACTGCTAACCCAAGCCTAGCCCACACAGCCATGATTTCTTACTCCTCTACACAGAAGTCCTACTGTTTTTGCCACAAGCTAATCAGGTCCAGACTCACCTAAGAAAGTGTCAGTAGTATTCAGCTGGAACATCCTATAGTGCAACAGTACCAGTCTGACACAGGACTGGACAAAAAACTCACCTGCCCAGGCCTGATTGACTAATACTACGGTAAAATAGTTAACCATCAAATTTCTGGTTAAATGAAGATTGGGAAGTCTAAATGCCTATTATCACTAATAATATAATGTTTCCACTGTCATGTATTGCTATTTCAGAGTTCAGATCTGTCAAAGGTCACATCACTTAATACCTTCTAGCGACTTGGTTTATACAGGAGAGATCAGTACTGTGTGTTATCACAACAGTACCAGTTTACACCGATAGCCTGTCACAGTTAACTCATACATCTAATTCTCTATTGTTCTTTGAATAACCCTGCTAGACCTTTAAGAGTAGACTTCAAAAAATAAGGTGTACATTTTCATTACAATCTGAATTTGCAGATGTAATATATTAAGATTTGCACATGGCATGATCAGAAATCAGTCCTATAACTCAGGCAGATTAAACATTGGTGCTGTTGCTGAAGATTCCCACATGTGCACTCACATCAGATTCCCTCTCAATCAGTTTACATCTTGCATAGAGTAAAAATCTGTCCAGTACCTTCTGAAAAGAATCTTCATCTGTTATATCATATACTAGAATAGCGCCATTAGAATCTCTGTAGTAGATCGGCCCCAATGCATGAAATCTTTCTTGACCAGCTGTATCCTGCATTTAAAATACTCTTGTTAGCATACAAGACTAAACAAACAATACTTCAAGAGATCCTGATTACTTCAAAATTTTACTTTATTGCAAAGTCCCTAACATTTGAGTTCTTTCAAACAAGCAATTTTTCAGGAAGATACTGTTTAAGTAAGAGGGGAGAGGGGATGCGCAGTAGGGAAGACAGTGTAGGAAAGCAAACATACCCATATTGCAAGGTTTACTCTTTTCCCGCCAATATTTAGCTTCTTTGTAAGAAAAGATGCCTAGAAAACAAAACAGAGTTCAATTTTCACACACAAATATGTCTCACTTGACTTCAGATTTATTTACTAATAAAAACATCTGAATCAACAGAAGACAGATTCCCGAATCAAAATACTCCTTAAGCCAGCAGGCTGGGTCAATACTAAGCCAGTTAGTCATTTCATACAGACTGCCAGAAGCTTATTCTAAATAATTTTGCCTTAAGTCAATCATTTCCTACATCTCTTTGCTGTTGTTTTGTGAACGACTTAGGAAGGATAGGAGGGTTGTGTGTAAAGAGTTTGAATTCAGAACACTGGTAAGTCTAAGCTGAACTCGAAGCATTTAATGACAGTACCCGAAGCTTTGGCAGGAACCAGCCCAACTGTTTGGATTTTCTGGTTGCAAGAATTAGCAAAATAGTTCACTACTAATGAACTACCAGAACAAAATAAAATAGTTTGAGTTTATAGCTAAAAGTCTCAAAACACTAATATTCTGTAAGATATGTCCTTGTCTAACTTTTTTTTGCTGAAATAAGCTCACAGCTCTCCTCATCTGTGTTTTGTTTTTTTTAAGTCTTCATTCAGACACTGTTCCTGAAAGCTCAGTGATGATGCTTCTCAGCTAACAGTACCAGAGGTGGCAGGGAACGTGTAGACACAAAAGGAAAGCAAGTGGCAGGATGAGAAGAGCCTCAGAAGAAGCATATATTCTGCTTTAAGAATTCTACTACATTGTATTCTGCAAACATTTTACATGACCAGAGCATACTGCAAGCTTAGCGTAACTTCAGTAACTCAAGAGGCTGTCTGGTCTCAGAACCTGCACGAGGTACATTTCCAAACACTATCCCTCTGTTACCAACTGGATAATTCAGTGGCCAAAAAGGGGTATAAAATTTAATACAAGTTTAATAGGCTAGAACAGGCTCTGAAGGAGTCAATACACTAGGAACCCGCTCCCCATTCTTAAGATTAGCAGTAACAGGTTAACATCAGACAATTCAGTTGCCAAGGTTAACTTTTGTCTTTTTCCCAAGTTATACTCAGTTTTCCCTTCAGCTTCACCTCAGTGCACATTTAGATGTCAAGTACTTAGATATCAAGCAGTACCTTAAGATACATTCATCCCAGATTATTTTAGGCTGGCCTGTAGCATCTCAGCACAAGCTCTCTATATGAGAGCACTGATCAGGCATTGATCCGACTACAAATCCATATACATGGAAATGGAAAGCGTGGCTGGTCAGGTCAGTTGCTTGAACCAGTTTGCTGCTTAACTGCATAAGCAACCAGTACCTGCACAGAAGACCACAGCAGTTTGGTTTACACCAGCCTGAACTGCTGTGAAAATACCTTTCTGGAGTGCTGCCTGTGTTAAACCAATCCAAGTCAGCTCTTAAAGCAAATCCTGTTCTGCTGCTTCTCTGGCAGCAACTCTGGCATTTGTAGGACAGAAGAAGAGATGATTCAACAATATTCCTCCTCTTTTTTGAAATAAGTTGTACATTCCCCATAAAGCTTTCCACAAAGTCTGACAAACAGCGGATCCAGAGAGATGACAGACCACAGGAAAGAGAAATACCCAGAAACTTTCCAAGAGCAGGTAGAAAAGAACTGATCACTGTGATCACTGCATTCAACATACCTAGAGATTAATGCTACCCCTTCAGTCTACAGTAAGGTGGCGTAAGTCAACTTCTGAAAAAATTCTAGCCAGCACGTTTGAAGTATTTAACACATTAGCCACCTTGTAACAAACAGCTTAACAGCAGCATAGCAAGTCTTGCACATCAGGAAAACTTCAGTGGATTTTCAGGTAAATCAAAAGCACTGCAGAAGTTATTTTATGGCTTTCACCTAGCTGTCCCTAAGGATTAGGCGATCAGTGTCTAGTCTTCACATCATAGTTTGTTCTACAGCATCTTAATTTAAAGTCCTAAGCTTAGAAGTGACTTCAGAAGTTTTAACGCACCAACACTTGGACCACATTAAGAGAAGTTAAGGGTTAGGCACAGCGAATCAAGCTTACTTGCCTATATTTTATGTACCCACTGTACTACAGCCCTCGATACAGTACTGTAAATCTCAGAGGAAAAGCTCTTCAGAGCACTGTTGGCTTTCGTCACTATAATGACAAGCCAGCTCTGACCAGTTGATACAAGTTCCACAAAAGCATTTGAGAACCACATTTCTGGACCAAAAGGAAATAAAATCTTTCATTGAAACAGGATTTATATTTAACACAGAGCACACTATTCGTAAGGTTAGGTCATCATGGCTTTAGACAATGGCCCAGTAAGGACAGTTGTGCTATTAACTGACTATCAAACATTAAAGTAGGTTTCTCACCACAAAAAAGCCTTTTCTTCCCTTTTTTTTTTTTTGTTTATTTTGTAATAACCTGTCCCTCATGTCACTACAGCTTTTGATAGAAATACTCCCTTTTAACAATTAGAAGGCCAATACACTCAGGTAAGCCTTCTAGTGTCTCCTACTAAAAGTCATAGAGAGTGGTAAGGGTACTTAGGATTGGCTATTGTACTTGCTCTCTATAGTACAAATTCATCAAGCTTTAATATTTATGTTTATAGTTCAATAAGGTCTTAGATACCTAGCCAAGAAGAGATAATATCCCATATCAAATATCCTGATTACAAGCAAATTTGTACAAACAGCTTGCTTGACAACAAGACTAGAACCTGGCATTTGAAGTGGTCATGGTTAGTAACGAGCAGAAAGCTTTCTGAACATTCTGTGAGAAACAGTCGATACTATATTACACATTAAATACTTAATTCTTTTTATTGTTTGTTTACTTGAAGAACACTGTTAGCAGGCCCTCTCTTGACTTGATTGGTATGGGTAAGTCTGGCACACCTAGCATCAGTGAAGTGTATTTTAAAGCCACGGAGGCGCACACTCTGAAGACAAAATGCTAATAGCCAACTTTTTAAACAACACTCCACCCACCCCCACGCCAAGTTCCAGTTGTCTCCTGAAGAGCGAGGTTACTTCTCTTCATTCGTTCTGAGGTTAGAGAGCAAAAAACTGATCAAGTGAATGGCGGGGCTTGACACTTTTTAGAAATTTTGGGGGTCTAACATGTAAAGGAAGAGCCTTAACTACTGGTTTAAGATCACAAGTTCCCCATCCAACCTAGTTCAGGAAGAAAAAAAGTCACTGCCAAGAGTGTCAAAGCCTTTGAAAGCAATGCAGTCCAGACAGCATTAGATAATTACACAAAGAAAAGGACATTTGTTCTAAACTCCTGAGAATTTACTAAATTAAGTGTACTAGAGAGGTAAGTGTAAATCAAGTCATGACTGACAATCAGCAACTCCTTTCCACATTCTTTTCATTACTATGAAAATTCATTTTTGCTAGGAATTGCAGAAAAACAAATGCAAGCGACCACAGTTAATTCAAAGACAACTGACCTCAAACAGCTCTTTGAAGTAAGCTACTAATTTTGGTATCTTGACTCCAGTGTCTTTTGACTGGTCTGAAGAATACTTATGCACTTTGAAGAAAAGGATAATGCAATTATAAGAGCTAAAATACCATTCTCTTTATGTGTCTGTAGAAAATCTTTCCTTTCCTTTAATTCTTTTTTAAGAGCTCAGCTCCACATGTGCGTCAAGCCCTGTTGAGAGCTGATAAAAAGGCCTGAGTAGAATACAAGGAAGACCCAGCTGGAAAATATTCTCTGGAAAGTCCCTGAAAAACAGGAGGTATACATCATCCACCCCTTGACTGCTTTATCACCAGGCATATAAACATCACATACAGCACTGAACCTCCTTGTATTGCTTTTTTCCAAGCTATCTTAAACATCCAAGGCAGCTTTTCCAGGTTATGCAGGTCCACCAAAGCAATGAGGATCAGTATATATGATTAGCACCCACCACTTCAGTAGTCCTTTTGGGTTGGGTACTTTGCAGTCCTCCATACGTTTGAGAGATTTGTACACAAAAGTTAAATTTACCCTGAGTAATTAACAGACAGTATCCATCCAAATTTTAAAAAGACAGTTTGACAGCAGGTTTCCTTATTAGAATATTTCCAGGACATTTCACTTGGTATCAGTTTACAGCTTAGAAACATCTTAAGATGAGAGCACTGACCTCAATATTTTGATCAATGAGATCCAACTCTAACTGTCCCACAAGGTCTGACAGCAGGTTACGGATTGTCATCATTGCTTGTGAAAAAAAAAAAAAAAAACAAACTACCTTTCCTGCATCAGCTTTCCCCCCCACACACACATTATTCTGGATACATTTTTTTTCAGCAAAACAGTAGCTACCTTAATTTCAATTTGCAGGTCACAGATATCTTAAGAACATGATTTCAAGCTAACAAAACTTCAGCAGCATGTCCCAGCAGCCTCCTAACCTCAATATAAGGAAGTCCCAGTTCACCATTTCCCTCTAGCTAGCATTTAGGGAAGGGGGGGAAGGGGAGTGGAGGAAATAAACACTTTTCACTAAAAAGTTTGTTACCAGCAGAGAAGAAAATCACCTATTTGTGTGCACACAGACTAACCTCACAATAGAATAATACTGGTGCTAGAATTCAGAAGTATAGCTATACATTTAGCTAAGAGATTCACACTGACCCATGTGACTTCCCTGCTCGCCCCCATCACTGGGGTCACACTGCAGGAAGCACCAGACAACACCTCTAAAGAACTTTTCAAAAAAAGTGGCAAGACTGTAGCCTTTGTTGCAAAAAGGTTGGGGTGAAGGACAACGGCACTTCCACACCTCCCACAACACCCCCCACACATCCTGCTAAATCACAGATTGCTGTGGATTCAGAAGCCCTCAGCCCGCTGACCAGCAATCTTTTCAGATGGCTCATCACTGTGGCTCCTTTGCTGCATCAGGAGCCAAGTATTTCTCTAATTTTGGCTTTATTGAAACAAAAGTAGTTTACTGCAATACTTTGAACTGATGCCATGAAAACAAGCCACTTTACCAGATTAAGCCTTTAATCAAAAAAATAAGGATCTCTTATAAAAAATGTCACTTGGTTGTTTAGTCAGTTCCTCCATATCTTGTTTTTTTTTTTTTAATGGATGTTTTAATTTGGTAGTGAAAGGAGTTACTAAACCTCTCTTCTACAACTATGAGACGTAGGAAAAACAAGAACAAACGATTATACTTCACAAGTGCACATTATATACAGTAAGATTCAACAACAACTGACACTGCATTTTACAATCAATAAGATGCATGTGGCTAAGGAGATCCAGAACAGAAAAAGCCGGATGAGTTGAGAAACAGTGCGATCGATTAAAATATATAGGTAGCAACCAGAATCCTAATCACAGCAAAGGAACAAAATTTCAGTATCACGTGTGAGCACATGCTCCCATTCCTTTACAAGCATCCCTCCCAGCCCCATAGACAGGGGGAGACAGAAGCTCTCAGGCTGTAGCATCTAGAGAGGACATTTTATGGTCAACATTCTGGGGTCATTTAAAGTTCCATTTCATGACATTGGTGACCTAACTCACTTTTTGCTTCTAATTTTAGGCTTTCCGCTACAGATTTAAAGAACACGAAGACACAGAGCTACATCTCCTGACAAACTATTCTTTCCACCCAGGATAACGGAATTCAGCTGTACACAATCACTGCAATGCACTTTTAAACATGATCGTTTGCTCAACACTGCACTCCAGGTAGTATAACAGCACAGACTACAACTGCACCTGACACCTACAAGCCACTAATCATTTCTGTAGTATAGCAAATATTAGTTACCTCCATGGCAATCAGATCTACAATTAGCCTGACATAAACACCTCATCACACCTAGTAAAACTAACAATAGATACATCCAACAGCCGAGTATGAGTGTATGTTAATGAACTTTAAAATGTTTTTTAGCCATTACTAACAAAAATGGAGCAACAGTATCTGTGGATGAAGCATTCACTATATTGTTTCCAGTGCATCTCTAACGTTTCCTTTGTTTCAAGGGAAAGTTTCACCCTTAAATACTTCTGAGATACCTAGCCCACAAGAATTTTCCCCTAAATGTGCACAAATAGTGCACAGCTACCTTGAGGCTCTCTTTTGGCACCACCTACTACTTACTCCGTATTTCAAAGAACTTCAAAAGTAGTTCAAAACCCACCACTGGCCCACATGGTGGCAGGGTTTGTTTCTTTATTTACAAGAAAATGTATTAAGAGCAGTGCATGTTACAGTGCTAAAACCACAATTCCATATACATGCTCATAACTGGCAAAAAAAGATGCTGTGCAACTAGTGGAACTACAAACAAAAAGGTTAAGCGAGCAGAGAGCCCAAAAGACATGTGGATTGTACAATCCACAAGACGAAGTTTAAAACACGAAGTTTTTACATTCTCCAAGACCATGTACAATATATATACATTTTATTTCATAATGTGGCATACACACCATTCAGTGCTAGTGAGTAATGAAAAACATTACTTTCAAGCAGACACCCTGTCACACGTTCGTAAGTGGAACACCATTTTTCAGCTGTTTATAAGTTAGCTGACAGTACTACTGAGAACCAGGCCAAAATTCAGGGAGATAACGTGACAAGCAAGAAAGTTTTACAAATCTTGTCTGTTATTGAATCATAAGCCCTGATCTCAGAAACCCTTTTGTGAAAGGTGTTCTTTCTAAACGCTGGTATTTAGGTAAATCTAGTGTTAGGATCTGAAAACATGAGGAAGGCTATAATTAGCAGAAACGTAGCACGTACGAAACACTTAGTCATCAGTCCACTACCAATGATTACAACAATAACTACATTACTTCGAAATCGCGCTCCCATATCCCCGGATTGAAGTGAGCGCATTCATGTACATAATTAGAAAAAAAAATAACTACAGTTAGCATTCGGAACGGAAACGAGACCTCGAAGTACTGAAAGCGTCGGTCCGAGGCGCAACCAGAACCACGACGCTGGCTTCCAACGCACTCGCCGCCACCGCCAGCGGCGTGGCACCGGTCACCCCGGAGGCCGTTAGGCGGTAACCCAGGCGGTAAGCGCCGACCCCCGGCGCCGAGGCACAGCCCGCGAGCACCAGGGCGGAAGGGGCAGGCCGGTAAGCGCCGCAGGG
>VXAA01006877.1:505086-546337 GCA_013399115.1 Anseranas semipalmata | reverse complement strand
AGGCTTGCGGGGTCCGCAGCCGGGCGGCGGGGAGCCCGGCCCGGGGCCTGACCCCACCGAGTGCCTCAAAATACCGAGCTGGCCCCAAAACGCCCAGCGCGTGGGAGCGGCGAGGCGGGCTGCTGGAGGGGAATGGCGCCGGGGGCTGGACAAATGGCTTTGCCGTCTGCAGAAATAAAGCGTTGTTAGGGGGAATTGCCTTTAAATGCCGTGTCAAGGCTTCGAGCTGCAGCGAAATGGAGCACCTCGCTGCGAGCAGGAGGCCAAAGCCTGCGACAAACGGACTGCGAACACAAGCACGTCTTTTGTTCCATGGAGCTTCAGTGGCCCCATCCATGTGGACTCAGTATCCAAATGTGTGCCAAAAAACAGTCCGTAATAAAATGCTCTAAAACAGAGATGTGGGAGCAGGTAATGAGAAAGGCACAAGGAAAACGTTCTTGTGTAGAGCTCCTTGATCACACGGGGATTTCTCTGATAGCATGTCATACGGTCCAGAACTAGGTAACTGCCTTGTAAAATTTGATATTGTTCCTTAATTAAAAGCAATCCACACACACCAATCCAAGCTATTGCAATGTATCTTCTCTCTAGTGATCATTTAGTGGTAAGAAAAGTAATGCTTATGAAAAGGCATCGTAGCGCAATTTCCTTCGTCAGATAATACTAATGCTCTGTTGTATGAGAAAGAATAGAGGAAAGAACAGAGAATGCTTGCAGGAGAACAAAGATCAAATTTCCTGGAGTAAGACGCCTCGTTAATGAACAACATTACATTCGCATAGAAAACACGTTGTTTTATTTTCTCCAGATGTAAGTAAATGAAATAGGACAAGGTGAAAAATCAATGCAAATGAAATTTTCAAGAGTGTCTCTTTAAATGCCTTCCCAGTTTTATCTACACATAAGGTATTCCAGCAAGTTACGATAAAAATACTGTCTTGCTGGAAAGTGATACTGGCTTCTGTCAATGATGCCTTCTGTATACAGGCAGTAAAACTGGCACTCTAGTTATCCTTCTTTCAGGCTGAGCAGACGAAGCAAGTAGGAGCGGGTTTGGATCGGGGTTGCCAGAGACAATGGAAGTCAATGCTCGAGGCACAAGCTGCTTGCAAGGCCCCGCAGGTTGAGGCTTTCCTGGGTAACTGATAGCAAATGCACCTGCTGAGGTGCGGGGCCACGTGGAAGGCTGTCCTGAACACTGTTAGCAAAACCTTTCCTGTTCTTGTTGTTTTTTACTGTTTTCAACAAAGCTAGGTTCTATGTGCATTCTCTATAAAGACACAGGGTTATGCTGGTTTTTACTTTCCAGTTCTCCTTCAAATAGAAATAATTCGTATATCAGTTACAACTTCTTGGTCAAAAGGGTGCTTTTGCATGGGTAATTTTTCATCAGTCTTCAGTCAAGCGTGTTATTATACCGAACGCTGAGATGGAAATATAGGCGCTCTTCAGAGTGAGGAAGAATTTACTGATGTTTAAATTGTCCCTTGCATGGGAGCTAAAGCTTTTAAAAGGGCTACAGGAGAGACAGCCTGCATGAAGTCCACATGCTGAGTGTGCCTGACCATAACTGTGAGCATTGTTTTTCTAACAGAGAACACAGCAATGTGTAAGATACCAGCTGAAGCTCAATTCTGGCAGACTGAATTTCTCCAGCAATCCTCTGTAGCGGTGCACAGCCAGAACATGCATCTTCCCGCTGACAATAAGCTGTTGCAAGTGACTACTGTGTTCCATCATTCCTGTTTTCCTCTCGTCTGGAACCTGTGATTATGGATTTTCTTGTATGGGAAGTCCTGTAATATCCAAAACTTCAGCCACCAGTACTAAACGAAATTAAAAGGCTGATCTGGCAGAGCACAGAAAATTCTGTCTGAGCTACAATCTGATGTGTATGACATCAAAATCTGCAGGTTTAAATATCTGTGAGAGCTAACAAATTACTTTATTTTAATAATGTTAACTTGGGAAGTGTTTATTTTATTCATCTATGTTTATTAAATTTATTATTATATTATATTATTATATTATATATAATATTTATTATATTATTTATGTTTATTTTTTATTATTTATTCACCCTGCTTGGCAGGGGGGTTAGACCATGTGATCTCCAGAGGTCTTTTCCAACCTCAACCATTCTGTGATTCTGTGATTTCACCATATTCAAGAAGAGAATGCCTCTTTCCCATTCAATTTGGCATGCTTCCCCTTTTTACGTAGCTTCCTAAAAATACTTTTACAGACCTTCTGCTTTATTTTTTTCATATTGATCTTTGGGTAATATTTTTCACAGCTTTTAAATAAACTGGTGTTACAAGATAATCTATTCTGTAGATATGTTATAGCCCCATATGTTTTAATCATTGCCACTGAGATTCATGTCGGCTCCTGCAGAGGCCTGGCAGTCAACAGATCCATTCAAAAACTGAGCTTGTAGCTAACTGGCATTGAGGCGCTACCACTGTGGTAGCAGTTTTGTAGTGAAGCAGAATCGGACACAAGCTCGTGCTTTTGCAGTGGGAGCTCCAGGAATCCATTCTTTGCACAATGAGGATGTAGCCACTACCCCCTTAGGCTGGGGTTCCTTTCACCTAACTTCTGGACGCCTGCATGGAGTCAGATAAACCCCTGGTCAATCTGGTTGAAGAGGAATGCCTGGCTGAATTGGTGGCACCTGCTTTTCCCCGCAGCTTCAGTGGAACAACTGTTTGAGCCAGGCAGTGACAGTTTCAGACAGAAATGAAAATGGAAAAGTCAACTGTGTTGCTGATTATGTCTGCAAGAAAAATGTCATTCTGGATGTATTTTACACAAAGAAGCTACAATACCCTATATGTTATGTACCAGAAGTAATTGCAGCATTGGATCCATTGCCACTACCTTTTATCATTCTTGTTGAGACTTTATTCAAACCTTTGCATCCAAGACAGTCATCTCTGAAAATGAAAATCATGTACTTCTTTTGGCTTGCATTATTAGATCTCCTTACAAAATGGTAGATGTCTTAATTCCAGTGTAAAATAAAGTGCGTTTAGTAGCTGTACAAAGGACATTATACACTAATTTGTCAAACCTACAACAGCATGAACACTTTCCATGCCATTGACCATACAAAACTGATTTCTGGGATAATTATCAGTTTCGTGTAAATTATAAAGGTGGCAATTATTTTGCAGGTAATGTCAATCTTATATTGGCATTTCTTCCCTTGAGGAATATTTCTGAGCACAATTTGTCATCGTTGCAGTAAAATGCTCTGATTTTATCAGATTTACTTGGAAAAGAAAGACATTATGAAATCCCAGCCAATTAATGTACAGTTTTATAAGATCAAATAGCTCTGTGAAAGTATGTAGATGTCCATAACAGCAAGAATTAAGAACAGGAAAAAAAAGAACACTTATCAAGAAGTTAGAAATATGGTCTCGATACCAGCAGAAAAGAAAGATGCTCGGAATTAAATGTATGCATTTGTGTTTCCGACATGACTGATATGAACATCCAGCACAGGAGAGGTAGTAAACACTGCTCTACCAAATGGCTATCACAAGTAACGTCAGCCTATCCATCAAAAATATAGTAGGTATATTTATCTTGGGTGAGGTCAATAGTTTGGGTTGCTTAAATCATGATAATTCAGTAAGCACATTTTAAGAAATATCAATGTATTAAAAAGGTGCATTCTGCTCCAAAAAGAAAGATGACTATTCAGGTGCCTAAGATGAAGAGTAAAGATGAAGAAGAGCAAAGCGTATGAACCTGATCAGAAAAGAACAAACAATTCAGAAAGAACCTTGACCCAGAAGGACTTTTTGGAACATATTTTACCCGCTCACTCAGTGCTTATAACCTTGGTATACCCATGCTGAAGTACTTGACAGGTTCAGTAATGTGCTTGGAGACTTGGCTCAGCATGAGATTTGCTTCGAATTTGTAGTAACAAGTAAAACATGGAATCTGATTTCTAGCTAAGAAACAATACTGTCAGGGGACAACTGTTTTCTTGTAGAGAAAAAGATGATTATTTTTTAAAAGTTCAGTTCTCCATGTTGAGGATGAATTGTCTGTAAATGTCATTCCTCCCAGGATAAGCAGTTCCGATTCCTTTGCCACTGCATTATCGTTTTTGTACATACACGGAGACACATATGGCCGTGCCAAATTCCACCCCCGCGTGGTTCTGATAGATCCCCTCAGTGACAAGCAGTATCCTGGGTGCGTGCTGAGAACAGCAAGCAGCATGCTGCTCCTCCATTCATTCATTCACCTCCTCTTCTTGGCATCTTCACTTGCAGGAATGAAGGCATTTTTCAGTCTCTAAATATTCTGTCCAGTGTTTCTTCTTTTCCTGCTGTCTCTGGAATGGGCATCCCTCAAATCCTTTAGTAAAGGAACACCTGGGTGAAAGGAAGGGTGAAGCTGAGGGCAAGACAGAGCGATGCATAGATCTATCAGCATGCTCAGAGCAAGCTCAGAGGAAGAGAGATTCTGGAGGTCTGGGGTGGAAGGGAGGTAGGACTCAAGCGAAAGCAGTTAGGTAAATGCTTTATTCAATTATTGCAATTCTGCTATTCCCCAGGAAAAGAAGAAAAGGAGAGTGAGTAACAGACTGGGCTAAGAATAAGGAGGAAGTAAAACTTTTTCTTCAGTTTCTCCCTCCTCTTTTTTACATTCTTCCTCTCATATTCATACCTAAATTTTTTCTCCATATCCCACGGTTTTGGAAAAATTGGCCATTATCTTGAATATGCTTGGCTGATCAGACTGTTTTTAAAGCCACCCATCCAAGTTGCTGCAATTCTTGCTGTATTATTAATAATTGAGCTATAATAATAACAATAGTAATTCTTATGTTCTCTGACAACATTATTCAAAATGATGTGTGGATGTGCCATGTTTATTATAGGAAATAAGACATTTAAGATGTAACATATGTACTTGAGGGAAGTGTTGTCATCCACAAGAATGTTTTTTGTCAGAACAGCATAACTTTAGCCCAGATATTCCCAAAGTTGACTGACTGTAACTATTCTCACACACTGACTGCAACTATTCTCATTTTGCATAGGCCTTTAATATGAATTCTAGTTATTCGGAACTTGCAGTAAAGAACATGGAGACATAATCTACTGTGTTATGTTTTTTGGGGGGCAGAAAAACAGCATATAACAGCAAGATTCCCCAGGACTGTAAGATATGGAAATTCCTCTTCATGACACGTTGGAACAAATAGCTCGGCATCCCCTGGAAATTGCACAGAACCTGAAAGAAGTGAGGAAGAGACCAGTGGTGTTGTTTTAGTAATCCCTTTCAGCGCTAACCCACATTCCCACTCTTCAGCCTGAGAGCGGCCCCACTCCGGGAGGCTTGGCTGTGGGGTCAGGGCCCGCATAGAGCTGGTGGCAGCCCCCTCCTTCTGGGGAGGTGGCCCCAGGCAGCACTGTGGGGAGGCTGCAGCCCGGCCCCCCAGCCTGTGGGTACCCTGACGCCCTGAGATAGCGGAAAATACTCCGTACAAATGGCTGGGTCCTCAGCTGCTGCAAATGCAGGTTCATGGCTGTGTGAAGCATTTGTCCGCAGCCCAGCGGGTGGTCTGGGGGTTTCACTCGTGAGGGTTAGTCCTCCTGGTTGGCAACCAAAATGAAATCAGAAGAGGGTAGTGAGAGGATAAATACATTACAAGTCCATCTACATTGCATTACATTTATATTAGCGGCCTGGGAAATGAGCAAGAGGAATAAAAAAAATCGCTAATGAGAAGAAATGTGCTATGAATAGTGTTTCTGAAGCTTGTGTGGACATCTTGAATGGCTAGAATATAAAAATAATATGCTATAACCTATTTAACGAGCATAAAGATAGTGAAAAGGTACTCGAGGGATGCTATAACTTGTTTTGAAGATGCTATAACTTGTGTCAGTATTATTACCAACTCGGATACGGAGAACCTTGAATGCACCGTCTCAGCCAGCAAAACTCAAGAAAAGGACATTGCTGGGGATCTATAAAAGACCACCAACCAAAGCAGAAAATGAGTCTGAATTTCTTCATAGAAACTGGTCTGCATTCTGCCTGTATGGGGGAGGAGAAGGAGAGGAGATGGTGTGACAGTCATCTATATAGAAAATCCATATTGGAGGACCAGGAGACCAGCTATGAACTATCAGCTGAATTTCAGGAATGCCTCATCTTTCACTTCTTAAAACAAACGGTAGAGCATGCAGCGTGAGGCAATCCTGTTTTGGACTTAATGCTTAAAAAGAATCATGGCATTGAAGATGGTTCTCTGGACATCAGGGACAGAAAAAGGGGAGAAAACAAACATTCCCAGTTAGTACTAGCTAAAGAGCTAATATCACAAAGCAAGAAAGCTTTTTGCTTACAAAGAAAAGTGGAAGTCATAATTGGGACTCCTAAGAAGAGCTTGTAAGGCTAGAAAAAAAATCTAATTCTGTAATTTGAAAAAGAAAGATAAAAAAGGTAACTTTCAATAAATACCCCACAATGATGAGCTGGAGCAGAAATTAAATTTAAGAGAGAGAGAAAGAGAGAGAAGGCAGGAGAAATAGAAAGCAATTAGTAGTCATTTAAGACAACGACGGGCAGAACATGAGCAGGGCAGCTAAACAGTAGAGGGAAAATTCACTGCTTATAAAGTCAATAGATTTTTAAATGTCATAGGAACAAAAGCAAACAGCTCCCTCCCCCAAAAGTCCATTTACAAGATATGCGTTATAACAGTGTTAAGAATGAAAAAAAAAAAAAAGGAAAGAAAGAAAAAAAGCAGAAGTGCTTATTCTAAACACACGCTGGTAGACCAGGGAAATTCCAGATGAAGGCAGAACTTGTTAGATTATGTCAATACAGAAAAAAAAAAAAAAAGAAAAAGAAAATGGGACCCGTGTAATTATAAGCTACCTAGAATAATATCAGTCCTTGCCTTGTTTAAGGACTGCCTTGTTTAAACAACCGTGCCAATGTTTTCAAACGCAGAAGGCCAGTGCAGCTGCTGGCAGGTCTGCATTTACTGCGTGGGGAGGGAGCATAAGGGATGAAACTTTCCACCAGAGAGACTGGCTGCTGTGGGGTGCATCGGAAGACGGGGAAGTCGGGGGCACCGCAGGTTCCCTCATGCTCCGCACTGGGCGAGCGGGAGCTGGTCCGGGCTGGGACCCTGTGGCGTTCTGACTGCATGTCACTCAGAGCAGTAATACTAGAAGAAAGGTTTTATACTTTCTGGATAATCAGCCGGTAAATTCTCCTAAAAGTCCTATCCAGGGAACGGGAACATGGAAAGGAAGGGTGGATGCTAGCAGAGTTCCTTGGGGACATCCTAAGGCTCACTTGTCTCAGTGCCACTGAGCTGCAGGCAGGCAGTGATAATTGCACGGTGAGGAAAGGAATGAGCTTCTCTGACAAGACCAGTCTGTTTTGGATCATGGGAAGCTTAATAAATCAGCTACACATCTTCATCCAAATCGTCATCACTGTAACAACAACCAGCCAGTTCAGAGACCAGCTCTTTGGCAATGATAATTGCCGATTGCACATAGGCTTGTACTGCCTTCTGTACACACGCAGACCCTGACTCATCCCTCCTCATCAGGGCATTCATATCTTCCGCTGTGGGGAGGAGCAGGTGACGACAAGGAGAAATGTAATGAATGGCTAACAATTAAATGAAGCACTGGAATATTATGTGTGCCAGTCAACAAATTCTAATGGAAAAATAGGCCCGGTCAGACAAACCTGCGATGAGATTACAGACTTGGCTGTTAGAAGATAATTATGCAGCTGTACTAACTTTTAAACTGCTTGACTTAGCAGCATGTGTTAATGATCAGAAAGAAAATTAATTCATAAAGGAATAAAGCACAGATTCAGTGCATCAATAACTGATTGAGAAGTTCAAAGTAGCTGTCAGTGGGGCAATTGTCTTTGAAAACTAATGTTTCCTTTGGGGTTCCTTGGGGTTCCTAAATTTTCAGGAAAGCAAATATAAAATTGCTGCTAATCAAGCATGAAGTGATGTGGCACTGTCAGTGTCATAAGAAGCAGGCTGTCAGCTGTATGACAAGCTATCTCCTGGAAAGTAGGAACATTGTGAAGGATGTAAGAGTGACAACTCTTAAGCAACATAAAGAGTACAAGTGTCAAAACATAAAAAGCATCTCAGGGAGAGACTGCAGCAAAAGGACGATGGTAATTCCTGGATATGAAATAAAGAAATATTGGAGATAATTTTATCTCTTTATATAGATAGCACTGGTAAAATTGATACTAGATTTTGGCATGTAGTGTAAAAATAAGGCAGAGAACAGGAAGGACCTCACTTTGGTCAGCGTATCCATACTGTAGCAAGGACAGGCACAAGGGAAGAACTGATAGTGGGAATCCAAAGCCAGACAAACACAGATTCAAAATGAAACAATTTTTTAAACTAGGAAGAACTACCGAGTGAAGCAAGCGATTCCTTATTTCCTGACAGCTTTGCATGAGCTTGTGGGGAGCTTATTGGCACGACTTTGGCCAGATACAGATTGTGTTTCAGGCAGTCACCACAATTCACAGGACACTGACAGTCTCTGACAGCTGTGAAACTTATAAAATTATTTTTTCAATATTATACTTAGCATATTTATTACTGAAATAAAGACAGTCAAAATTATTAATGGCCCAAATGAACATCACATCTTACTAAAATGTTGTGCATCCATCTAAGACTTCTACAATTTGGGGAAAAGAAAAAAAATGCATTCTAAACATATTCTTGAGGGGAATAAGTGGAGCAATCCTAGGATTACATTATATGGTTTAAATTGAAGCAGTTTATCCTAAAGCAGCCTTCAAAACAAGGAATAAAACAGATAAGACATTTTAATAATATCATTCAATGACTACCACTGATATAAAAATAATCATTGGACTCTGAAATACATTTCATTTTATACATCTTTCCTTTGCAAAGTGTTCCTTATAGTGCTTTGCAGTACAGATACTGGCTATGAACAAGTGAACAGGTTAGCAACAATAATTACACACTCAACTATCACTCCTGTTCAGTCCTGCATTTTAAAATATTGTATAAAAGGCAAGTCACTGGACACCAGGATTATTATCATATAAACTCTCAAAAAAAGTGCTTCCATTTCTACTGACTGATCCAATAAAGCAGAATCAGTCAGCTTTTTCCTTCCCCTCGCCTTTTCTTTCCTTAAAAATTTCTATTTTAAAGCCAATTCTTCTTGTTTTAATTACACTCAGTAACCCAGTTTGAAGAAAGTCACATGGGCACAATGGAATAAAAGGGTGTAGTTCATCAAGGGCAATTACATATTACTGTTAAAAGAACACATCCTGTAAGAAAAAACTATCATCTTAGTGCTTTGACCAATTAAGTATTTTCTTTTAAAATGCAAAACCCCTCATTGTTGGAAATGGAGAGCTGCAGCGACAGAAATAATTGGTCTCATTTTCTGCCTAGAAAAAAGCCTAAACCTGGCTCCTCTCCCCAAGCCTGAAGGAGCTGACGCTGCAGGGCAGCAAGAGGGGTTTACGTGCATCATCTCAGCTCTGTAGGAAACCAGAAAGCAGGATGACATGTTCTTGACATCCACATAGTAGCGAGCGCTGCTCAGAGCCAGCAGCAGTGCTGTGTTTCTGACCAAAATCCTCCACCTGCCCATGACTGAAAGCACTACAGCAAGCTGCTGGTGCATTGTACGCCTGTCAGCGCTGGGTTAAACAGCCCCTGGAGAGCAAGCACAGTGGTGTATGCACACTGTGTGCATGCATATATGTGCATATATATGCATAAATAATTTTCTATTGTATGTATATATGTTGTGTACATCAAAGTTGAGATTAAGAGAAAGATTAAGCTCACTGTAGTCATTCAAATACCAACATACAGTTCTTCAAGTGGCAAACCCTTTGGAGAGAGAATGTTTGTATCAAGCAGTTCCTTCCTCACTGGGTGAAAACCATAGCCGGTGGCCTCAGCCTGGTGGCTGGGGCAGAGCAGGGGTGGCAGAGGGGCTGCGCTGAGCATGTGCGGGGTGGTGGCTGCCCTCTGGTAGCTAGCAGAGCTGGCTGGGGACAGCATCCCCACCACAGAGAACAGGTCTGGAGCCACAGATAGCAGTTCCTAGCGCCGGAGATGTAAAACACATCATTACCCACAGCGAAGATGAAGTTGCAGATATGCGACTGTCATAGTTTCCAGTACTGATCTTCTCCGTGTTCCGGTTTTGTATTTTATTTTAAACCCATAGCAATTGTCTCAATACCATTATTACAAAACAACTTTCAAGCCAAGTTGAGGTCTTATGCCTCAACCCAGCTGGTTCGATACAGCTTTCCAAGGACAAATGATGCAAATCTTCCGTGTTTCTTTTTCTGGACAGCTGCTCACTTGGCAGCTTTGGAGGAAGGCCTCTGAGTCTTTGTAGGCTCGTGGGAACTTCACAGGAAAGGTCTGAGGTGATGAACTTCCAGACAGACCTCTTGCTTCTCGTTGAATGGTCACTTCTGGAAGAGTTGCCCTCCTTAGCCTGACGATAATGGTGATGATATTGTACCATTAGGACACATAGTTTGTAGGTGAATTTATACACAAGTCTGAGGTGGCAGTTGCTTCTGAATATGCACGTAAAAGAAAACTTTCTATCATACAATATTCATCGCTCCCTTGAAATAGTAGCCCTCTGAATCACAACGATAAATAACAGTTTTACAGAAGAAGCAAATAGGAAAGAGAGCAAGTTTTGTTAAAGATAAATTTTATATTTTCTCAGCAAAGCTCCCTGCAGACTATAACTTTGTTGACAGCAGTAGCTGTATCATAGGGCATGCATCCACAGTCAGGGCCAGCTGCTCACTTCTCCCTCTGATTTAGAGCTCACGTAGGAAGATACACAATCATCTATACTCAGCCATGTCCTATTTGTCCCAATTTTCACTGCTCTTAGCCCAGCAAGGTTCTGTGTCATACTTGAGTCTTGCCAGATAAAGGCAGGAGATGACAACAATAACATTAAAATAAACACAGTTTTTATTTCTAGGGTCATTGAAATGTTGAAAGCTTCATTGTTATATTGTTTAATCATGTAATTTTCTTTCCCCACACAAATTCTTTTTTTGAACCTTACACTTCAGTGCAAGCATAATTCTTTGGGTTTGTAATGGACGCAAGTTTAAGACGTACAAAAAACAAATGCACAACGTTCACCAGGCTCAGTCAGCATATAGGCAAAAATCCCATGGGGAATTGTGACACTAAAAATCTCGGGATGAAATGGAAGGCGTCGTCCTAATTTGACATTACCTGATGACCACCAAGGCGCCAGGACTGCTACAAGGCTATGGACAGAAGTGGCAGCAGAGGTAGTGGAGCAACAACCAACACCATACATGGGGTTTTTGCCCCTAAGCTCTTTCATTGTAAAGTGCAAATTAGAGACCACTTATACTCAGATTACTTGGAGTAAATTGAGAAGACGCAATTATGTTCCCCCAAACCTGGCAAGTGTTTCACTAAGCCCTGATAATATTCCCAAAGCTTGCTAGGCTAGGTAGATTGCACTGCTTTTACAGAAGATGACAGCGAACAAGGAACTCACTTCTTATCTGTGATCCTCTGATTTCCATCATCTGAAGCTCTACCTGAATCTACATGGAGAAGTAAAGCAGTTTATGCAAGATATTAGTTATATGTACTTCAGAAAAAGTGACTAGTAAGATCATAAACAGCAGTTCTTCCACGAACTACATTTTTTTTAAGGAGTGAATCCATGGTTAGGGATTCTCTGCAGTGTTTTTGTAGTTTTTTCCTCCCCTTGTGGAGACAGTGATGGCTACAAGACATATTGCTGTGTTCATTAAAAAAAAAAAACAACAACAACACAGATTTATTAACAGATTTTTAACAAACAACAGCATTTGCCAACTAGAACAGCCAAGATCCATCATTAAAACTAAAACAACATAAAACAACCCTGTGTGGGAAATCCATTGTGGAATATTGCCAGGCTTGTTGGTGTCGAAATACCAAGTGACCGTAAATCAGCAGAGAATTGCTGAGACCTGGCTTGAGCAGGAATGTGAGTTAATTAACATGCAGGAATGTGAGTTGATTAACATGCATATCTTGCTCATCTGGCCAGAGTAAAGGACAGATGTTGGAGGTTTGCAGCTAAACAACAGGCCTGACAACCACAGCAAATAGGCTGTGGTGAGTCTGAGGTGAGGCGGAAGCCTCACAGCCCCACGTTATTTCAGTGAAAGCCGGGAAAGCAACCTGTCCCTGTGTCGAATGTTGGCCTCTTTTCTTCTTGACCAAACAACTCAACAAGCCTTGTTGAGAACCAATTGGTACTCGATAAATGACTTAGTCCCACCTCGCCAAAAGTACAAATCTGGTATTCAGAAAACTCTATTTTGAGGACGAGAACTCCAATTCTCGGACAGGTCAAGAGGCCTGGACCTCTCTTCTTCCCATGCAGGGACACCTCTTTGGTAAGGCCCTTGCCTCCAGCTCTGTCGGCTGTTAGCCGGGAAAATATTGATAACTAAAGCGCTGAGCTATTAACTCGAGCTCAATTATTGCAGTAAGTGAATTTATCAACGGCAATTTCGAATCTGTTATATCTGTCATCTTAATAAATTACCTATCTATTCGACTTTGCAAAACTGTCTCAGTGAAAGTCCTTGGCAGGGCTCTGAAACAGGAAAACATTGACTCTTAGAAGTGGCTGTACACGTAATCCTTTAGACATAAACCGTTGACAAAGTCTGGGCCTAGGATCTCTGAGACGGACTTTAGACAGCAAGGGGGTCCTTTCTGAACCTCGTAACTCAACGGGAGGTCCTCCCTCAGCCACATACCCTTAACGCGACGTCCATTGTTCCAAGTCAGCTTTACAAGCACTTCGATTCAAAATATCATCGTATCTACTGAACAGCACATGCTACAAATAAACCCCGAGGAAGGGACAGAAGGTGTGTGTGTTTATAACTCCCATTAAGTTTTTAGTAATGAGGGCATTATGGTCCTATTGTGAATGCCAAAGGACTTTTTCTTTGCTGCCACTGCCCGCTTCCAGCGAGGAAAGCAGCCCCCTCAGGTGGGAGCGGGCTCCTCTGTTTCACGGCCCACCAGGCGTGGTGGGACTCCAACTTGCTCGGTTTGGTAGGTGCTGCAGGCAGGGAGTGAAGGGCTGCTTGCTGCAAGCCAGAGGAAAATCAAATATATGTTATTCACTTTGAACTATGTGCTGCTTCTACAGAGTGAAAAATTGGTATCAGGATCACATTAAAATCCCAGACGTTTTCACAGAATAGCCTTTGCTGACTGAACAGACCTAGCCAGTTAACAGCTTCACCTGGCAAGGCACAGAGCTCATGGCTACTATGATTAGTACGAATAAAACTGTTTTCTTGATGGTTTGTAATCAAGCTGCTTTCAGCTTGCTCATTCATTTGAAATAGGAATGCCAGTTCAAACAGGGGCTGAAGAGAGCCCTAAACAACTAATGAATACTTACCCGTGTGAGTAACATGTTTGTTTTGTGGCTTCATGTTCTTACTTCTCCACAGAGGTTATTGCAGTCTCCTTCTCCCTTCCAGCTTCCTCCAAAGAACCCGGCAGCTGCAGAGTATTGTTTTGAATAGGATTGCTTCCAGGTCTCCAGCACAGAGTTAGTTATTTCATATTCCACCTCTCTCTGATACTTGGGTTCCTCTTGTGGACGTTTTTGCCTCAATAATGTGTACTACATACCGCATGCTTTGCTTGCCCAGTTGAGAGAAAAACTGTAGAGTATTATGGGGAATGTCAGCTAACCTGAGTGTGCACACCACAGGGCCTCAAGCTCAGCCTCTGCATGTTTTTAACTGAAGCCTATTTTTTTTTTCCAGTGGAAATATTTTAGGATTGAGCTTCTTGCTGAAAAACATCATATACAACTTATGTGAAAAATGTTTCTTCCTCTTCTAGTTAAATATTTTTATCCTAGGGAGTAAAAAGCTGAAAGCATTTTCTGACAAATTAAAATTCTCACATATAGTAAGCACTATTTGCTTGTTCAACAGGTTGCAATGATACAGAACACCAGAACCAAACTTTGGAGGTTGTTTTTGTTTGTTTGTTTGTTTGTTTGTTTGTTTAAATCAATGAGTGGCTCAAGAAAAGAGCTGCACCATACCTGTATTTATGGGTGATGTTTGATATATAATCACCAGCAGATTAGCCTTGCAGAAAGACAAAAAATTGCTGGAAGTGCCCCAGAACTTCACTATATTTTATTCACTAAGCTTATCTGGAAGGTCCCTATGCTGCCTCTGCTGGATGTCTCTTTACCTTTGTCTATCCCAGCTTTTATGCTAGGAAATATATCAGCACAATTGTGCGAATACTATTATGCTACTCTAGCTTTGCAGTGTAACTGCCATGAGGATAGTGTAACCCGATTAAGAGGCATTTCCCGATTTAGATACGTCAAATGATGATGACTGAATTTGGAAAAAGAAGGCTCTGTATTCTGAAACTGGGCATTTTATTATAAATATAGCATTATAATTATTTTTAGGCCACTACACCTACCCCTGTAGTTCAGATATGTTTCTTAGCATCTCTAATGTACTGATCAGAGTGAACGGAAATGACTTCTTTACACACTGACAGTTGTCCTTTCCCTTTCTTTAATCACTGCCTGACTGCTCTTTAATGATGGATGTTCTCCTCCATCCTCACCTCCTCAGGCTTAGCCCAATCTCCTTAAGCAATAATTCTGCTCCCACTACTTCTGCTTTCTTTTTTGGACAACGATGGCAGAGGGAGGTCCAAAGCAGTGGAACAGTGATTGGAAGGAGATACAAGGATGAGAGATTGCAGTACTCAGCTTTCTGTTGTCAGATACAGTGACTCAATGCACTGGCATTTCCAAAGCAAGTGGGGTCAAGAATTGGTCTACATATTTTTGTTGTTAAAATGGGCTTTTTGTAAAGGTAATTCAGTCCTTCAGATGGCTGTCCTTTTTTTTTTTTTTTTTTGGTGGGGCTCTAGCCCTGCTGATTCAGCTGTGCTTTGTACAACTGCCTGAGAGGAGTTCGTTAGGTGACTGGAAGGAAAGGCTGACAGACCACACTGCTCACTTTCATCTCATGTGTGTGGACAGTGCAGTGTAGCTTGCTTTTGTGTCGCCTGTTCTGTGCCTTCTTGTCTCATGCAGTGGCAACAGATAGTTTAAATGGTGGGACTTTCTCATCTATCTTGTCTACATGTGGATAACTGCGAGGGGAATGCTGTGAGCCTCCAAGGGGGATGGGGACAAGTCTGGGTTCAGTCATCATCTTTGTCTTCCAGGTGGTGAAAGCATGACAGGAGTTTTAAAATGCTGTTTAGCAGGCACCTCTGAGCTGCCAGCTCTGTGAGGTCTCACCTCTTGGCTCCTGGACTCCTCAGATGTGCATCAGTGATTAAAGTAATGACAGGAACTCAGTTTGAGGAAATTCAGCCTGTAACTCACGTGAATTAAGAAACTTCCACTGTGTGCAGGTCAGCTCCTCATTTACAGGCCAGTTCTCTTCTTGTTGATTCTTCCTTCGAGGCATCTAGCACTGGCCAGTTTCCAGGAGGGATGCTGAGATTTCTGCTCCGATTTGATTGTACATTATGTTCCTAGGAAAGTTGATGTTTCTACATACGTTGGACAAAGGAGCGATACAAGGTCCAGGAATGCAAAGAAGGGACATGCAGTACTTTCACATGGCTGAGTCACGGGAACTACAGGCAACAAGCGGGTACCTAGAAGCCTCAGGCTTCTTTTGGTAGCTCCCGACTTCATTTTCGTACAGGACAGCTGTTGCTAGTGTTAAAGGAATAGATGGGAGGGGTTAGAGAATTATCCTATTTCAGCAGAGGCATTCTCAAGAAAGGTCTGAAGCTGTAGGTGATGATTGGTTTTCCACTTCTCTTTCCACTGAGTGGTAATTTTGAATTCTCCAGAGAAACTTGAGCAATTTCTTGGATTTTGTTTTTCCCACAGTCCATTAGCAGCATAAAGGAAGATGTGAAGGAAATCATCTATCGGTATAAACGGCTTGTTTAAAAGATGAAGGCTGAAATTACCTGCCCATCTGAACTGACAGTTTCCATGGGGAAACATAAAACAATCACTTACATACTTCAACAAAATGACAAGGTCTCTCTGATGCCACAAGTACGCTATGATATCACTCACTCTCCACACGTTCCTATGCACTGTTCTGTACACAACAGTTTTCTCTGACCAAAGGTAGAATAGACCTTCTTGTCTTGGCAGCAGCAATGTTTGTATCTACAAAGTGAGAGCCTTGGGGAGAGCACTGCAGAGGAGTGCTGTTACTGCAGATGGTGGGTCTGAACAGAGCAGGAACAAGAGCTGTAAAAAAAAAGCTCTGGAAAACTGGAAGGTTTGTGACTTTGGTATAGCAATAAAGGAAAAAAAAATGTTTCATGGACATTTTCAGGAAATGGTCTTTATTTTTATAAATAAAGTTAGCTGGTGTCTAAAGGTTAATACTGAAAAGAGGATGACTGGTTCTTAGGTAACGCATTTCATTAAAGATTCTCTGGCTGGTTGTCAACTTTGATCTATGTCTCTGTGCAAGATATGGGAACTTTACCAGCAGATAAAACCCTCAGACATCACTGAAGTGTGGTGGAATGAAGCTACAGAATAGCCTCCAGTGCAGAAAAGTTGAGGAGAAAGAAATTAAAAGCACCGTAAACTTTTAACTCTCCAGAGCACTTGTGAATGGGACAGACTGTGGTAACCCAGAACGCAGTTCATCCAGAAGATAGCACTAACATCTGCTCTTTTCACTAAACTCCATAGGATCTTTCATTGCAACGACTCATCTACATCGTCAGTGTCAGACTGTATCTGTAAATAGCACGAGTAAAATCAGCATCGAGGAATGAGGCTATCAAGGAACCATCTATGATTACTTGATTCTGTATCATGTTTACCTGGGTCCTCACATCAGTGCAGCCGAATCATCCCAGGTTACATCAGTCTGTCAGGTTACACCTTCTGCCTACTGCCTCTGTGTAATTTATACAAGAGGATCCTTGGTTGGAGGAGGCTATCCTGTGTGAGAGAATACAGTGCTTGTCTGTGCCAGGGGATTTCTCTGCTGCTTCTTTGCAGCCTGGGTACGTCACTGATGGGTTTATTCAGATAGCCAATGTCAGCTTTTGCTTTCAGGTGCCTCTGAACCCGAGACTTTAGGACCTGAGACCTGTAGACTTCACTGGTAGTTCAGCATGGAAGAAGACAATTCATAACACCTAAGTTAACCTCCTGATCTGAATTGCCCTCTGGAAGAGAGAGATTGTCAGGCATGAACAGACCTTTTTAATGGCCCTGACCAGCCTTGTCCAGGACCTCCATGCTCTGCCAATGGTCCAGGAGCACAGCTCCAGCCTGGGCACCCAGAGCTTGTCTGAGCTGTCGTAGGGGTGCCTGTGCCTAGCTCGGTTCCCTACTGTCCCTGCCTACAGACCGCTCCTGCTGGATGGACTTGAGACCTATGGGGTAGGTAGTCTTACCTGTCTCCAGCCCTGTCTGATGGTCTGTGGACTGATGTTGTAGCCCAGTCTCCAGTCCTGTCTCTGGCCACTTCTCCTGCTGTTCCTCACTGGACTCCCTGGGCACTGACCAGGCAACCTGGCCCACAAAGCTCAAAACTCCCAGTTCAGGCAGGAACAAAACCTATTTGCAACAGAGTTCAAAGAATTCACGGAAGCAAACTAAAATCCATGAGGATCAGGAAGGCAGGAGAAATTCCTTCCTTCTCCTCCCACTGAATACTCTGGTACTGTGCAACCAGAAGCCTGTAAAGCTGGGCTGAGCGAGACCACCCCCTGGTGCTGCTGGTTCAGCCTGGTAGGAGAAGCCAACCCAGACCCTGCTGTCCCAGTCCTACCTGAGAAGTTGCTGCATTCAGCAACTACTGCTACATTCAAATACCCTTCTCAGGAAGCAAGCAGGCAAGCCCCTAGGGACACAGAGCACACAGACCTGTAGCACTAATGTAAGCACGGCTTAAATTCTTCCAGTGGTGCTATTGCGATGTTGATGCTATATAGTTATATCATAGTATAGCTCTGTTGAGGCAAACAGCTTTGGAAATCCTACTGTATTTAGTAATTCCACGTTTTTATCAGAAAATCACTTCTGCTATCCACCAAAAGCCTGCAGTTTCTTTTGGGTTTGAACACTTTAGGTTGGTTAGGTGTTTTTGTGTCAAAATAAGTTTTAAATGTATTAGTGTGAGCAGATGAAGAAACTATGTGCATCTAATGGCAAATTCAAAGCAAAAAAAAAAATGCTTCCTTTGATATTAAGCTGTGTTTCTGTCAACAGTCATAATGTGATAACTCTGTGCTTTGTAAAGGAAAAATATTTTGCTTTTTTTCATGCAAAATGGAGGACGGGATGAGCTCAGGTAGCAGGGCACAGTACCTTTGCATGGCTGTTTGAAAATGACGAGCTTACTGGAAAACCACAGATCTGTGGAATGCTAAGCATAAGCCCGAGCTTGCTGCTTATCATTAAATTCGCTTTGCTGCAGCCTGGTGATGGGATACCACATGGGGCAAGGGAAAGTGGAGGAGCTCAGCCAGCCTTTCCCACAGACCTCTCCCACCGCCGGGCAGACCCAGGTGCTTCAGGAGGTAACGCTGCGGAGATGGCGGATGTCTTGCTGAAGCAGCAGAGCGTGACGGACACTTCCTAGTGTCTGGCGGTGCCAGAGTTTTTGGTGGGATATAAAGCAGAAATTTTGGCTGCCTTCATCGTTTAATTAGCTGATGAGACATTTTATAGGACTGCATAAATGCATATTCATGTCAGTTGCCTGCCTATGTGCTTAAATGGCTATGCTTATGCATAAACAATCTCCACCAATATCAGTGAGAATGTTTTCTCTCACAAACCAGGCCCACCATTTTGAGTTGCTGCTCGTTCAGATACACTTCTAGTCCCATAGAAGTGGTCAGTCTAGATCTGAAGCTCTCAGATCAGCAAGCTAAAAGATACTGCTGCCATCAAGTAGTCTGACCTCCTGTCTGATCTACTTATGGCATCCTCTCTACTAATTCTCATATGAATTAGAGCTTATCTTTTAGACAAGTATTCAAGACACGGTTTCAGCCTTCTATCTGGGTAATTACAATCTCTCTCTAACAGCCCATTTCACCTGGACAGCTTTCAGTTGTCTTCAGTGTGGATTGCTTTAGTACTATGTAATTTAAAGGAGTTTTACTACACCCAGTTTCTGGGTGCAGCAGTTTTAAATAGCCTACCACATTCATTTCTTTAAAACTTCCTTTGAAGACTATCAAAATGCTTTTTCTGACACAGAAAATAAGCTCCAGGGCAAGGAGGATGTGAGGTGATGGCTGGAATAATGCAATCATTTTGAATTATTTATTTTATGTTTGAGGAGTAAGCACAATTCAGCAAAGTTAAAACCAATTAACTCAGGCATGCAACTGCGCATGGACTTCATGAACTTGACTCACAGGAGCAGGGCACACCTCCGACAGGTGAGCCAGAGGACCATGCTGACTGCGGTTCAACAAGGCTCTACGGAGCCCATTTAACAACACGAGCACACCCCTTGATTACTAACCCTTTGGCAGGAGTACTCTTGTGCTTACAATTATCCGTGTGCTTGGGCGTTTTGCTAGCTCACATCTTGCTGCTCTCCACTCAGCAGGGTCAAACCCTGACGAGCCAGAGCTGCGCTGAGTGCCCGACGCTGCCGACCTTGGCAGAGCTGCAGCGGTGTTATCAGCCGTGCGAAGAGTCGTTCAAGCTCTGCGGTGAAAACAAGGCATAGGAAACTCAGCCTGCTCAAAACTTCGATCAGCCTCTGACACTTCCAATTAAGACTGCTTTAGCATAGTAGAGATAAAAGTGCTCTCATTACTATGGGAAGTCTCTACAAGAATTACTAAGCAGGCCATTTCTTATTAAAGATAGGACAATATGAGTGCAGATGGCTTGGCAAAGCTAATTTACTTTTCTGCTTTTCAGCTTTCATATTAAGAAAATGGGAGACCACCTATTCTAGGTGCTCTTGGGTAGAGAAGCAAAATAATCCTGGTGTATCCTGCTGATATGGTCTCTGGCAGGACCAATGCCTGGGTTGTGTGGGAGGATGCTGAGCCGATGCTTTAGGATTGCCTTCAGACATAAAGGTGTCTCTGCATTAAAGTCTCTCCCAGGAGAGGTTATCTTAACACTCCTCAGCACCCTCAGGGCAGAAGAGCAGCTCAGCTTTCTGCAACTTTCAGCCCCAGCAGCCAGCCTTTATTGTTTTACGTTTCACTTTACCCTCAACCTGGATGCAAAGGGAGACATAAGCCCCAGAGGACATCAGACAGCATTTTTATATAGCTATTTGCACGAGCAAGGAAAAAATAATTGCACAAAACAGATCAGTCCTGTGCCAAGCACAAAAGCGTAAACACTAATGTTCTATCAGCTGCTATGAAGAGAATCACTGTTCTGTGGTTCCTCTGCTTCACATTCACGCGGATTAAAGAATAGCTGCAGACTGCAGTCTAGCAGGAGCTAGAGCAGAAAACAGAGAAAGAGATAAAGGAAGCAGGAATGAAGGAAACTGAATTCTTCAGATAAAGGCAGAAAGCAAACAGGAAAGGATACGATTCTCATGTTGCAGACATTTAACTGTTTAAAAAATACTGTAATGATGACAACGCAAAGAGCTAGTGATAACAAGCCCCAAAAGACATACATACAGCTGTTATTTTTGGACTTGTAAATTCCGTGGGTATAGGCTGATACATATTCATTGCCATCAGAATCATTTTTCTCTCACCTTCTTGCTTAAATATCAAAGCAGAGCTGCTCGTGCATAGAGCCATCATTACAGTGAATTTAAGTGACATCACAGATTTAACAGTAATTTTCAATAACTTTAATTCAATTTAATCTCTAAAAAATCTTTTTGGCTTACATTTCTAATGTTTCCTTCTCAGACAAGAATATGAGTAACCTTTAAACAAAATGTTATCCTGGTAATGGTGTGAAGAAACATACTCATCTACAATGTACTATCTCTTTCATATAAAATAAATTATAACAAAGCTTTTAAAACAGCAGGATTTTAACTTCAGCAAATGGCTAGTCCTCAAAGAGAACATTCTCAGCAGTTTTAATTTTTGAAAATTGGAGGTGTCGAAAAGCAGTCTTGTGTGTGTCCATTAAATCTAGTAGGATTTTGCTGTTGTGCTATGTATAAATGTCAGCAACTGCTAATGGTTAACACCTTCCACTCTTCTGGGCATTGTTTAAATGCTGAATATCAACATTAACAGGCACCTACTGGAATTCATGTTGCCATGACATGATATGTTCATTTGCATTCATTAGTACGACATAAGCTGTTGCATTAAGTCATTTCTTTTCAGTTTGGCCACTTACAAAGTTCTTAAAGCATTTGCTTTTCTAAAATGGCAGATACTCGTTTGGTAGCATCAATAACTTAGTTTTTAGCATAAGTATTGAGAGTAAAACATGGAGGTTTTACTTTTTTCTGTAGAAGCAGTAATTTCAAAAATCTCAAGAAAATAGAAGGGTAACAATACTGCCCTGTTACAATGAAAATAACCAAGAATTAAGCAAAAAAAAAAAAAATCTGAGATACAACATCTCTTTCACTTTACATGTGCCAAACATCAGGAGTGAAATATAATCTATTGGCTATGAAAATACTGAAATTCTATAGCAAGTAAGAAGTTTGTGGTAAAAGTCACTAGGCTGAGTTGGAGAACATTGGAGTTAAGCCCTTGTGTATTTTCTAAATTAGGACTTTGTTCTCATTCTAAAAATGCAATTGCAGGCTCAGTCAAGCCGCTCACTGTGCAAGTCTGAGTTCCTGAGATTGCTTTTAGGGCTGGAGGCAGAAGAATGGTTTGCCTAAGGATGATTTAAGAGTGCAAGTCAATGAACTGGAGCACACTGTAATCAAGCCAGAGCTTGCAGTCTAGTGCAAAAACATCTGCAAGGAAGAACTGGGCAAAGCAGGTCACCCTGCAGTTTCAAAAATGCACACGGGTTTGTCCTTGCCTCTTTCCTCCTGACTTTGTTTTACCTGAAGAATGAACACAGTTCCTCACATAGAACAGTAAGTGAAGGTAGATGACCAGCAGTTCTCCATTGTGGAAAAGAAGAAGTAAAATATGTACTAAAAGACTGGACTCGCTAGAGATAAGAAGAGAAAAAGAAAAGGAATCTGAGCTTAAAATCTATATTGCATGCTTATTTCAGGTGAATTCTGAACCCAAGCGAAAAGATGTTAATCCACTCCAAACCAAACCTATCTGAATCTGGTGTATTACTCACAAATCTATAGGCAAACCAGTGTGAGAATATTTTTGTTAGTTTAACTTTAAACTCTAAGGTACAATAAATTAAAATATGTTTCCACTTTGTCTTGTCATAATGGCTTTGGGCATTTTTGTTTTTCTGGCATAGCTAGATTAACTCAGAGCTGCAGACACCTTGAGTGCAATGCTCCATACTGACACCCAATTCTTCTTTTTCTTTTGGCACCTACCAAAAGCCACCGGACTTCTAGAATTCTGGCGGTGAATTACACTCATACTTCATATCCCAGTGCACTGTGAATTGTCTGCTTTCGTTTTTCCATTTTAAATTACATTAGGAAGAGACGCTTAATGCAACAAGATGATGCATATATATATTGGGAGTAGCATACCCAGAGGCATTTGGCAGTTTAGGGCAGGCTAAGAGCAGACAAACTACCGCTGCTTTGGGAGAGCATTGGATTGCAGCAGCTTTCAACAGTGGAACAATTTCAGGATTTAGGATGTCAACAAATGGAATAATGAAGTGTCAGGATAAGGGATAGTGGTCACAAAGAAATCAGGATGAGAGGGGTCATCGCTTCTCTAGTTCTGGGCTGAACTCCGCAGGAATCACTGCAGCAAGAGCCCATCAGCAGGAAACAACAGGGCACAGCCACTGCTGTTGTCCCAGTGATTGTTACCAGCCCAGTACTGGCCAGAAGCTGTGATCTGGGCTGTTTCAGGGGGATTCTAATGCTTTTATAAACATGTAGCTGTGCTGGGCTGTGAGGGCAGAGGGTGATTGGTGCATTTATCCAGACAAACACCCCCAAGGGCTCAGAAGAAGCCTATAATCACGTTAATTGAGAGAGAGAATTAAGTTTGCAGAACGAGGTTGGGGTGCAGAGCTCAGCCTTTGTATCAAGAAGTTTGTGCAGAGGCGTTTACTTCTGCATTATGTGCATGACGTCACTCCTTAGGGCTGGCATGAGTTTTTATGAAGTCCTACCTTCATAGATTCGCAGCTAGGGCTGCAGTTGCAAAGTCTTTACAAAACCAGTTACTGATTATGAGAGGATATTAACGAATGAGCACCAGAAGACTTCAGTTCTTATTCTTGCTTTCTACTGACATTTTCTCTAATTGCAGAATACGTTAATACTTTTTTAAACTGCTGTCATCCTTGCTAGCGGTGTGTGTTTGAACCTCCAAGTCCCATTTTGATGGTGATCACATAGTGGTGTTTAGTTCTGCTTCATGTTTGTTTGAACAAAGCCACAAAAGAAGCAGCCACCAGGAAAGAAAGTGGCCAACAAGTTACACAGGGCTTCACAGGTGGTTCTGCAAGTCCAGCCGGGTAGCTCCCAGGGACTGGCAGCTGTTTCCAGACTGGTGGCGTTCCCCTTTCTAAAACCCCTTCCCTCAACCCAGCTCAGACTGGTTCTTCCGTGTCTCAGCTAATCCCAGTCTTTTCTTCTTCAGTCAGCCACTTGATTAGGATCCAGCACCTGCCCCTGCTCTAGGATGATGGACCCCAAAGCAAACAACCCTGCTAGGAGGTCTACTAAAGGAGGGCATGTTTATTCCAAAGATATTTTCAAAGTGATAACGTGTATGACACTACCACTTCATACTATGTCAGTCACATGGCAAGTTTCCTGGTCAGAACTGACATGCGCAGGAAAGCAGAGGACCACAGTTATCCATACTGCTGTGTTTCAAAGAAAACTGAGATTTAGTTCTTGGTTGTAGTGGCAACAATCCCCTCCTGGGGGATGGAAGTCAAAGAAAATGCTGTAATAATAAATGCTGTCCTGCTGGAATGTGCTTTGTTTTGACGCAGAGCTTGACAGAGCTGGGAGTACCTAAGTACAAGCTGCTATTTGCCTGGCAGCTTTATTTCCACATTCCTGTATTTCATCTTCATTTGGGACTTGCAGTATTTGCTGAAGCTGGCTCCAGGCTTCGGAGCACTGTAGGGACCACATAGTCCAAGTGAGCTCTCATCTACACACCACAACAGGCCCGTTGTTCTGAGAACTGCACAGGCCCTCTATCCCCCACCCACCAAAACGAAACAGGTATTTAAACGGAGAGAGATTATCCAGGTATGGTAACTTTGGAGCACTGGAAGGCACAGGGGTACTGCGAGAGGTTAGACCTGGTGTGAAGCAACAAAGCACCTGGCAGCACTGGAAGAACAGCCAGAAGCAGAGTGTAATATACCTACAAAGCTCTAAGTGAATAAACTTCCTGCAAAATAAGTTAACGCCTGCTTGAAAAATAATGACTTACGCAATTTCAGGTGCTGGATAATTAAGTTCAGAAAAAAAAAAGCTGAGTGGGGACCAAAGCACTGTTGGGGGAAACTCAGGGAAAACAAATCCTACTTACAAATCTGAAACATCCAATGCTAACATTTTAATGTTAATACCAATCTATTGCCGCATTTATCCAGTCCCCAAACCAGCTTCTGTAAAATGCCAACAGTATTTCAAGACATTTCAGCCCCGTATTGTCAAAAAATGTCAGTTCTGTGAATGTCTGCTACTCCTCAATACCTAAGAGGTGATATATACCCTTCATTTTTTATACCGCTTCATTTCATTGTCCCAGCAAACTGTGGTTTACAGCTGTAATGATGGACCAGTCAACAGCACCATGGATAGACTCAAGACAATCTATAGAGAGCAAAACAGAAATATAAACAATAATTCTGAATAGTGGCGAGTCTGATACCAGTGTCCTTCAACACTCAGGGTCAAGACACCAAGCCTAAGACCTGGCTAAAGATTTCTCATACACAAAGTGATTGCAATATGTTATTTATTAAAAATAAATTATGACATAATCATACTTTTACCCGAACTTCTAACATCTAAAAATCAAGCAAAGAATGAGGAACAATGTTTCCCAACTGGAACTCTTCAGTTAAAAAAATCGAGTGTATTCTCTTGGTGCTGTGGAAAATCTTGGTGCCACTTCAATATGAAAGGAAATTTAGTGATAGAGTTATCTCATATACTAAAGGTACCAATGGCTCTGAAGCAAAACAAATATTTAGGAGTTTTTAATTTGTTTTTATCCAGCTCCTCCTCCTCATATTCCCTTATTTTCCCTTATACTTCCTACATTTTCTTTCTCTCCTAGTATCACGTGGACAGGCAGTATTTCTGTCTGCTCCTTTCTTATCTCAGTAACTGCTCTTAGTGACACACATCAGTTCAGAAGCAGCTAGTCACATACTGCAACTTCCTCCCTGTAACATCTATTAAAAAAAAAGTATCAAAAATTGCATAAGGTGTACCCCAGTCAATATAGTATACCCAGAGTTAACACTGTCCTTTTGAGTTCAAGAATGCTCAGATCTTTCTAAATACTGAAGATTTAAGAGTGGGAATTTCATAAACATCTCAGTGTCACCACTATGAAGATGTGACAAATGTAAAATTCTGAATAGTGGCTTTTGAAGGTCCTACCTGCAGGAGTTCATTTGGATCACAATAATTCATATGATAACAGATCAAAGCATTTCATGCTGCTATGCATTTAAAATTACACATCTTCCCACTGTGACAAGCTAGTTTTAAAATGAGACATATTAAATAGTAGTGAAAAGCAGACCAGGTCTACTTCAGTGTTTGAAAGTGTACTTTGTTTCAAGAATCAAAATAATAATAATAATAATAATAAAAACACATTTAATTGAAAGAAAAAGTATCTTACAAAAATTTTGTATTTCTTAATTCTAGAAATCACAAAAGTATTAATAAAATCTTAAAAGATGACTAATACAGTGTTCATGTGAAGCAGCATAAATCTTCTCAGTGCATAAAAATCTCTCGTGTTCATTGTTACAGATTAAGTGCATATATTCCTTTTATAAACGTGTGCCTTTCCACAGGAACACTGACATACAGCATCCACACAATTTGCTCTTTTCAGAAAGCTTTTATAAGTTTGAAATCTCATCTATATAATTGGATAATACAATTAGCTAGGTCCAGTGATAAATTCCAGCTTTCAAATGAATAAATTCAGCATGGAAGGTGTTAACATTTTTGAATATTCTCACAAAAGGTGACAGAGTACACGATCCAAATGTACACCACATTTGTAAACAAACAGCTATTTAATACAAATATTCATCTATCTCTAAAGATAGAAAGAAAAAACCCCAATAAGTTAACAGTACAGGCCGTACCTTCTGAATGTCTCCAGTTATTATGAGGGTATTCATAAAGTTTAAATACAACCTGTGATGGCTAAATTACTTCCGCATCTTCTATAATTAATGATGAAAGATGGAACCTTCTAATATAGCAGCCTGAGCACCAAAAGTTAAATTCCCCCTTTGAAATGCTTTGTCAGTAAGACCCTCCCCATTCACTATGAGGATAACCTCTGTAGCTTCTTTGGTTGAGGCTATCATCTGTGAATAGCAACCCTGAACAAAATAGGAAAGACTTACCCTGCTGAAAAAGAACCAAAGAATATAGTTTGCTCAGAATGCTGAGTATTATGAAGTAATTCTATGCTTACAAAAACAACGTTCGTATTTATAAAAAGATGAATGTGAATTCAAAACTGTAATATTTAATGTTACATAATTTAATAAGTACCATGTTACAACAGTGCTAACAATCTTCATATACAGCATTAGTTATGAAATAAGGATTTCAAATAAACGTGGACAAATTTATTATTCTTACTGGAAAAACTAGGGCATTTTTATTCTGAACTTAGTCTTTTGCTTCAAACATTAGTATAGCATTATTATAGCATCAGTTTTACCAACCCTGTTTTCAGGAAGATTGTATCAGGATACAGAATAGGCAACAAGGCTTACTTCTCTTTTTTTTTTCCCCTGAAAATATTTCCACAAAACCTTACATATGGTAAATTATGGGAAATAGTAAACCAGAATTCATCCATTTCACCTGTGTTACCACTGCATACATAAAGTTGCAGAGTATTTTGTGCCTGGCTTGAACAAAGTTGCAGTGCTCTATCACACTGGTAAATGCAGATGAGATGACTTCTATTTCCAGCTTCTTGCTCCTCCACAGAGAACATAGAAGCCAATCCTTCAGCTCCACGAGGATAAAAAAAAAGTGCTTTGCCTCATCTGGCAATGATCTACACCCACTTAAAGCAAGAGCCTATTGACAAAACCCTTCCATTTCCCTGACAGATGGCTACTGCCATATGAAGCTCACAGGCTAAGTTGAGAAGGAAAGTCCTTTGGCTCTCTCAAAGGTTCAGATCCCTCTCTTAAACAGAGCTCAAAGAGCGCTCTTCGGAGTCTTTAAGACCGAATATAATTGAATCACATGCAGAAAACCTTAAACCATTTCAACCCCTTGGCCAGAAACACCATGCCACACCTGGAAGCACCAGCGCAATGAGTATAGAAGACAAAAGATTTACTGCATTGTTGTCTAGTATAGGTTTTCCAGATATGTGCTCGGAGTCTTTTGTTTGGTAGTTGACAACCATGCCAATATTCTTGTCAAAACCTGGGAAAAGATAAAGACTTCATTTTAAAAAGCCAATCAAGATGAAAAGAAACTTAGTAATCAAGTGTATGCAACTTCGTAGGCTCAGTTTAGCATTATGGTGTCAGACCTCTGTAAGACGGGATACCAACAGACTAAACTACATTGCAGTTGGCTAAATCTGGTAGATTCAAAGAACGGGATATACATGCAATACTTTATGTCAGAAGTTATTTCATTTGAGAAGTTGCACTTCTACCAGGTCTACTTATCTCTTTACATAGCTCCACAACAAAGAAAGGTAGGAAACACGAGCTAAATCAGAAGAGGAAAAAGCTATTTGGAGAGCCATTCTAAGGCAAAGGATGCTGTTTAGAACAGAACAGGAACAACTGGCTAGAAGCATGTATTTCCTGTCAAGAAGATTTATTTGTTTTCAAAGGAAAATTATGGAAATAACATTTTTGCTTGATCTGACAAAAAACAAGCTCCTTATAGAGACTGAATTTAACATTTCTATTTACAGTTTTAGACTACCACTAGCATGGATTTTTTTCCTATTAAGCCATTTCCTGCTGTACCTCTGTGTTAGCAGTATTCTAGCACTGTGTTGCATTATCTGTTACTGTACACATACCATCATCCTAGTTTTGGCCAATTTTATATGTTTACAAAAGTATAACATTCTAGCACGCCTGATGTTAATGGCAACTCACAGTATAGTGAAACTAACCAGGTGTGTGCATATGCACGTTTGAGGTTGACATGAATAAGCACTCCAAAACAAATCAGCACATTTTCATATTAACGTTATTTTTCTCTGTATATTGGAATATCTGCTAAATACCCATAAGATAGAAACATCATTTTGAGCTGCAGCTTTACTGAAAAATTTTCAGCACCTCAGACAAAACTTAAAAAACAAAACAAAAAAACACCACCACCAGCAAAAAATAAAAGAAAAAAAAGAAAAACAAGAAATATCCACCCTCCACGCCTGCTTGGCAAGTATATAGCTGGCATAACAGTTACCTTTTAATTATATATTTAAACCTAGATTTGGCTAATTCAAAAGAGCTACGGGAAAAAAAAAATCTTCAAAGCTTTATATTTAAATCCTAACACTTGCTATGTTTTAGAAAGTCTTAAGTTTCCTTGAGAGAAAAACTGGGAGTACTTTTCATAAATATATACCACAAATGTACATATATTGTAAATTCAGAGCATAAACACATAGGAACAGTAACAGCAAGCCTTTCCAAAAGGAAAGGTATACAAAATAGGTATAATCTCAGTGTGGTAACATAGGAAAATCTGGATCTAATTCTGCAAAGCTATTAAAGCAAAGTTTTAATGTGTGTGTGACAGGGAAGAACTTTCTCTTAAGAACAGCAGGAACCACAGAATGTTACATAAACTGAATCTGTGAAGATTACTAATAGGAAAAACATTGACAGAAGAGATAGACAGCACTGGCATAACTTTTTTTTTTTTTTTTAAACAAAAACCAAAAAGTTCCACAGTTCTTTATTACCACTGCCATATTTATTGATTTTTTCAAGATGCTGCAGAGAGATTGGAGTACTTTTTATGAGACGACGTCGAATACGGTTTGGTAAAGTGCGTTAAAGTAAAGAGGGACACATAACCTAACAGCGTTCACAACCATGAGCAGCACCTACTCATCTATATCACAGTACATCTACCATGGCATATATGTGTGTATAGTATACATTCTCCGGCTTATGAATTCGGAAAGGAATTTGTGGAACTTGTACACTGTCCCTGCTGCAGCTCACAATATAAGTTGCTGAGCATGGAAAATTATCTAAAGTGAAGAAGAAATAGATGGTGACAAATGCAGACATGCATTAGCTAGGTTTACCACATTCTCTTAATGCATCTGCCTCATCAGAAGAATGAAACATTGCCTGAGTGCTTAAGTGTTTCCTCCTTAGTACAGGAGTATTATATTTAAAAATTCCTCAAATGGTTTAACACTCCATTTTGATGAGTACTTTCCTGGATCTACAAAGAATAGAGCATAAAAACTGCTGGGAAGCCAAATCCACAGCATCAATTGTTTGTAGTTCTTGCTGTGACATTAGCTTCAATGGGCTTCTACCTCTCAGACATCTCCAAACCCAAACTCTGACTTCTAACAAGTAAGTATACTGTCAGTAAAATCTGAAAACTTAAATTCTCTCTGTAAACCAGCTGATGAACAGAATAGTGTCAGATATGGTCTTTAAACAATTTTTAAACAGGGTTTAGCCTGAAAGTTGCCTATATTGTTCATTCACAATGATCCTAAAGACCAATGCGTAAATAAATATTGGAATTGTTTAGAATCAACCAACCAACAATCTTTTAAAGTGGACATTTTTTTTTATTTTTTATTTTTTTTTAATAAAAGCACAGCTAGTTTGTGAAACACTTAACTTACAAGAAACAGTACTCTACTAAGCAGTGAAAAAACAGAATGTAAAATATTGTGCACATCATTTCGGAGCTCTTCTTATTTAATTCTTAAAATTGACACTATCACTAAGTCTCCAGAGTAAGAAATGGAGACTCAGCAGTTACCAATTAGTCTGAGTGAATGGATAAAATTGAGCTGACATTTTCTCTTATAAAAGGTTATCATAATTAGATATATAGAAAAGGAGAAGGCAGCAATTGTTTTTTCCAAGCTAACATGTTGGAGATCTCTGGTCTCTTTCAGTCATCAGCAAGACAGTAATATAAGATTAACAAACCAAAATGTGCAAAAAGAAGAGGATGAAGGACACAAGTAAGGACCAACTGCCCTTGCTCTTGTTTTCATTATGATGTCCATTACTTTGGCTCTCTTTGTCCCTTGCGATGTTAACTCTGTATTTTTTCCATTTAAAATCACCTCATCAGCCCTTCCTGACATTTAAGTCTATTTTTAGGTTATATTAGGAGAAGAAAAAAAATTAAAAAAGAAGATTCTTACCACTGTATTGCATTGTAGCTCCCAAGTATGAATCAACAATTGATCCCAGTAGGCCAGCTACTGCACCGAACACAACAATTGGCCATTGTGGAGCAGACACATCCAGATCACTCACGAAAATGAGCTGTGTTATGAAGTAGGCCATACCTACTGTCATGCCACCAAGCAAACTTGAGAGGAGGCCCACTAATGTAATTCCTCCATTAGTACCTAAATCAAATAAAACCAAGCTGATTTACAAACTTTTTCTTACAGTCTTAAATTTATTCAGATGTCTTATATGAGATCAGAACTATGCTCATAGTCATATTTCATTTATCTTATTTCATTTATCATATTTCATTTCATTTATCCATAAGACTCTGCTACTACAGCTTTTATTTAAAATTCCCATGATGCTGCTGAGAAGCTTAACCTGTACCACTATGGCCTGTGCATTAACATCACTTTCCTTGTCTCTAAGGCTAGTTATCTAGAAATTTTCTCTAGCAATAAGTTAAATAAAACCAGATAGCAAACTTCTTGATGCCACCTGGTATTTGACTGTTGTTAATTTGGAAGAAAAAAAAAACTGCTCAAAGAATAGAGCTTGAGATGTGCATGCTGTTAAAACAATGCCTCTTTCAGAAGTATACAAAGATGTATTTCACCAACACATTTAAAAGAAAGAGCAAAATCCATACAAAAGAAGATGTTTGATAGCTTACTGAAAAAAAAATATGAAGAACACTTATAATGAGAAAAAAAAATGTCCACGCATTTTAAATCATGGCCCACAAGATCTAAAACTCAGATCAACATGCCAGCAAGACCCCAAAAGCACACAGTGCTTTAAGGCAGCAATATTATCCACTCTGTAGACAAGGTTTCACAGACAGAAGGTTCATTTTATGCACCCTTTGTAAGGCATTAAAGGAAATGAGCAATTTGATTAAGAAGTGAATTTTCTGTAGTGTCTGCATTTAATATATATGTTTTCTTCTATTGATTAAAATTTTAATGACTGAAAAATTCAGATGATAACTTGTAGTCTTTGTATTATCAGCAGTATAAATGCTTCTAATAGTACCAGGGACAAGAAGTGACAGCGTTCACTAAAGATGATTTTAGCTTACAAGATGCTGTGTTGATACATCTCACAGATGATATAGAGCAGAAACACAACTGAGTAAATTACATTTTACATAATGCATTCCTGCTAGCATTTTCTAATCTCAGATTCCCGATGTTTGTTTTTCTGAGGCTTTTTTTGGAACTTTTCAAGTCGGATGCATAATTCAAAACAAATCAGCAAAATATTAAGACAAGAACATGTAGAACAGATAACACCTCACCTACTGGAACCTTTTCCCAGGTTGTTATCAACCTTGGCTTGCTTTTACTCATAACACTACCAATCTCTGATGCCCATGTATCACCAGCAGAGCATGCCAAAGCTCCCAGAAGTGATAAGCACATCCACGATGCTGTGTATTGCTTTGAAAAGTCTATAGGAATTTCACCAGGTCCACTTTCTATCATATATAAGATAGCCAGCTCAGTAGGAACACCGCCATTACAGAATACTTGCAACCAATTCCTCTGTCCACCTAAAGTGACAAAAACTAAATTTTAGTATTTTCAGACAAAACACCTTGAAATGCAACAGCAGGAGACAAAAGCAAAATACATGCATATAAAATTAAATTAAAAAAAGACATTTTCAAAACAGAAACTACATAACAATTTACATAATAGAACAGAAGCAAACAGTAAGATGCTTGCTAACTTTCAGGGGGCTAAGGGGATGGGAATGACAAGAGTGTTCTCTACTCTAGGTGTTACATCTCATCTGACCCTTTGAAATAAAGGGAAATATGCAGTATTTACTCTTCACAAGAGATCTGAAGAAATCAAAGTGTTAGGGCTTACCTTCTTTGTATTCAGAATCTATTTGCTTCTTTATATCTTTTTTCCATTTGGTAAGTTTTGAAGAAGTAACAAAAAATACTAACAAAGCAGTGAAGAAACTGTAATTTGCAACTGTAAGGATAAATCCAACCACCAATCCTAGAAAGAAAAAAAACACATGTATGTAAAGTTCCTTCATGTAACAACTTAATTGCAAAGCAATTAAGTATTGCAAAGCAATTAAGTATTTTTAATCTCTTCAATATGATCTTCATGATAAATGATTGTCATGATAAATCTAAGATAAACATGCAATAAAGAAATTACTGAAGCACCTAACACCTATAATGAGAACTTCAGAGACATCTCGACTGAAAAAAAATCAGTTACCTTTATCATTTGCTCTTAAATCTTGTAGCTAAATTGCTAATTTTATTGCTACTGCTAAAGCATATGACTCTTTTTGAAGACCTTCTCTTCCCACAAATCAGTAATGCTGTGCAAAAGTAAAAGACAGAGCAATAAAGAAAAGCCAAAGGATATCTAATTGAAATTTACATTCCCTGCCCGAAGAATTTGATTGTTTGTTTGAGAAGCATATAGACAGCTGCGGCTGCCTCTCCATCTGCAGGTTTATCTTCAGTTTGGGGATCAAACTCCTCCCACCCACAAGGTCTCTGAGATAAACTGGATAACCCTCCTCCATGCCTTAACAGCTGCTACTTCTCCCTTCTGTTCATTTTCTTTTCTTTGTTTCTGATTTCTTTTAATCTTTTTCTTTCTGTTATTTTCTTAAGTACTTGAGCTCCTGGATGCGCTTCTTTTTTTACCTCCTCCTCCACAGGGGAGGTCTAATTCTCACTGCCCACTGCATGATTACAGTTCTGCATGACTGAAAGAAAATTGGCTGCGTGCAAACTGAATGCCAGGGTAAACAGTCTAGAAGAGCTGTTATATTAAGAGGTAAAATCATAGCAGAAAAGAAAACATTTTTAAATCTAGAAAATGCTCCCTCTTAACTCACAGACAAAACAAGACTCGCAAGATGGGTGACGCAGGAGGAAAGGATGTGAGGACCTGTTTCTTTCCACTGACCATCAATTCAGACACTGTCACAAAGCAAGGGTCAGTCACCTCAGTCACAAGTCTTGCACTACATTTCAAGGAACACTGACTGTTTTTTTTTCTCATGTGGTCAAGAAAAATATTGTTGAAACAGTCAGTGGCTTGAAGCGAAGAACACCTTTAATTTTCTTCATATTTGTGGGAGGCAAAAAATGCCTAGAACTGCACATATTACAGAAAGGAGAACCATGTTATCTTTGCTGGTTTCCTACCAGGCAGGTAAGGCTGCTGACATGGTTCAGTTTTATGGTATTTCTTTACCACTGCCCCTTTCATTTCATTATCTCTAGATACGTGAAACAAACAAAACCATACAGATTTAACTGCATACTGTACCTGAGTTCAAAATAATCTTGTAGACTTATATAAATCTAATGACAATATTAATCAAATGAATTACAAATAGCAGCAAAAGTTAACTTGACTAAAGCACAGTTAAAATCAGTATGAATTCAAGCTATGTATGCTTACATTTATATTTTTATGGTAATAGAACTAGGCAGGAAAGTCTTAAAAGCATATTACATACAGTAAAAAGGACCTTAATTCAGTTTATTAACTGTGTAGCTTAATAACCTCAGAAGAAACATACCTCCCAACGCACCACTGTGATCAAGACTCTTCTTCTTAAAACCCTGTATAGCAATCATTAGTGGAACTATGACTGAAAAAAGCCAGCGCCATGGAGAAATTGGTCTTAAATTACCTGGTAAATTAAATAAAGTAGTTACAGATCATTCTTATAAGCCTTTTTAATGCCTTTATATCTAAAAAGTATTTCTCTCCTAGTATGTATTTAAAATCCGATCTTAATAGAGATTAAACCTCCCTACCTTTCAGAAGAAAAGTATTTTTATGAACTCAAGACCAATATACTGCAATTATCTACTCATTTTTTTATTGAGCCTTCACAGAAAAGAGAAAATACATTAACTAAAATTAATGATCAACAAATGGCACGTGTTAAAAATAAACCTGGAGAGATTTTTCATTCTAAAAAGGATTTATGAGCTCCAAAAATTAACATTCAAAATGTTAAGACCAGCTGAAACATGATTTGAATAAAACAGATATGTTCAGATTTTAGGAAAAAATATACAAGGTAGAATTGAGTCTCAGATATGAATAAAATGCAAACTAAAATCCCAGTTAACAAAACATTAGCATTCCTTTCATGTAAAGAGACCACAAAGCAACTTTAAGTAACAAACTAGGGCAAGAGCTTCCCTCATAGATCATGTTGACTGGTTTGCTTGTAACTCCATGAACAAATCTGAATTGTTAGTGATGATGATGGGTTTTTTTTGATCAAGGTTCAGAATATATGGGAACAATATAGGAAATGAACAACACTGTCTGTGGTCACTAATGCTTTTCAGCACTTTTCTGTTATGAAAGGAAAACCACAACAATATATTGATAACTTTACCTTGCCTTCCAAGCAAATCCAAATAGTAGGGATTTTAGGAAAAGTCGTTGTTTATCAAAAGCTTTACCTTGATAGCTCTTGACTATGAAAAGCAGACAACCTTGTACATCCCTTTTTACATCACATATGTGTTCTGAAGTATTCCTAGAATGTACCTACTCTTGTCATTCTGTTGTTCATGCCATCAATTAGAATTTTACACTATGTTAATAGAAGGACTTCTACTCGGCTGACAGAAGACTCCATATGTAGGTTCATGTCTATGTGGAGAGGAGACACCAGTGTGTATATAAACTAGCTAACAGCTTGTGTTTCTACAGCTTTGTATTACTATCCTATTTGTTTGGAAATTTACATATTCTGTAACATATTTAAGTGCTTAGTTGAGCTACAGTGATGCTGTATGTCTTCTAATAAAACTACCAGGAAATCCTGCCATTCGTATATACATTTACTCTATACGCTAATTCTGCCCTTCTGCTGGTCTATGAACAAATCATCTGTTTGTCACAGCACCACTGATGATTCGCACTGACACCAGAAAGGAAGTTTAGATGTTTGGACTTCTTTTACAGTAGTAAAAAAAGAAAACTCCTCTTTTGTTGGTATTCAAACTATTTTGTTTCCATACTAAACATAGTTGAAAACATAAGAACTAGCACACTGGATCAAGCCAAACGTCTGACTCAGAATCCCATCTGGCAGTGGCCAGCTGCACGTGCTCAAGGAAAGAGTGTAAGAAAGACACGTAGACTGATCTTTCCTGTTTTATTAGAACTTCCAGGTTGTCTTTTATTGGAATTTTTAGGTTGTCTAAAATCCCCCATATATTTGCCCAATCCCTTTTTAAAACCACTTGCAATTTTCATCTCCACAACCATCTGCAGAACTGAATTCTGGTTTTAGATACGCTGAAAAAGGCCTTTCAAAAAGCCCAAGCACAAAGATCCTGCTGCCTCAAGTTTCATCAGACATCTGCTGAATTTTTGGACCTACTGAATGTGAAACCATTCTATGATTGCCTATTCACATTCTTCCTGCCATTCATGACCTGTATAGATGTCCTCTTTCTGTGCTGAAATATTTTTAAGTCTTCAAATGGATGCTGTTACCTGCCTTGGTCATTCTTGTTCCTTTCTGATTCTGCTACGAACATTGTGAGATGGGGATGAACACAAGGGTAGGTACTCCTCACACCGAGGAGACACCATGAATTTACAATTATAAAACACTGAGATTTTCTTCCTTGCTAGCAACCTACTGATTTTGACAATGAAATGTGTCTCATTTCCAAAAAAAGTAGAGAATATATTAAGTCACCTGGACAGTGTAATTCCCCTCCCCCTCATTACCTGCTTGTACCGAACCAGGCTACTGACCTCTTCAGTCATGCAGCATATTAATTAAGACAGCTGTGGTGTAAAATACATGTATTTGTCCTGCTGCTCTCTTCTTTCATTACTATCTGATCACCTTTATCCAGTGTTATCTCCTCAACAGGGAGAATTTATGTCCCTCAGAATATGCGAACACACCCATTATCTTTACAACGGGTATTCTTATGACTTTATTAACCATAAATTTCCCACCAAAAGGGTCACCCCTAGAAACTTTACAAGAAAACTAGGAACACTAAAAACAGTAAAAGAACTGAAAAAATAAGCTTATTTAAGCAAATCTCAGGCTCCCCTGTTAAATCATGGCTTTTATGAAAGAGTAACAGATGCCATAAATTTTGTATTTAAGGAAAGGTAGCCAGATGATATACAACCCTGGTGTTGCATAGTCTGGTTTCCACATAAACATTTATCTTCAAGCGAGCTTGAAGTTATCCACTGCAGTTCTCCCTGTTCTGTCTCTGTTTCTCTAGACTACAGAACATTTGGCTTAGTTGAGAATCACGGATGATTCAGACTTGTTATTCTGTGCTTTGAGCAGTCCCTCTTTACTGCACGTGCACGTGCACACAGCCTCTTCCCGACCCAGCAGCAGGATAGACAATGGACTGCACACCTATTATCTTCTTTGTGGTGTGGTACAGCTTCAGCACAGACTGAAGACATGTATTTAATGCTAGGATTTATCCTTTTTTTTTTTTTTCCCCAAGAGTTACTGTACCTCACTTAGTGGGGGAATCCTTTCTACTGGTTTCTGTTCTCCAACAGTAGCTGCAACAGAATTGCAACATTACACAGGTCTTAAGTTTTCACGTGAGTATGGATTTTAGGTTTACATATTTTGCTAAATGAACAGTACACATGAGTTTAGGGGTGGCAAAAGTGACAACACATCTCTGAGCTTCCTATTTACTTTGTTTACTAGTCAACACAGTGTAATCAAAATGAACTTCTGTGCTACGGCTATTCAAATATTTGACTTAGCTTATTGTTTTTCCTCACAGAACAATTACAATACATTGCATTAAAATCTATCCATTCCTTGCTTTCAGAGAATCATATGAAACAATTCTACATAATCACAGCTTCTGCATTTGAAAAGAATACTCCTTTTTTGGAACTGAAGAGAAAAAAATTACTTCAGGCCTAGTATTAACATCTACGCAGAAATGGCTCACCTGTTATCTTTGTTACACAGAAAGTAAAGCCAGTTTAGAATGTTTTGAAGTATTTAACTGGAAAGTAATCAAAACCAAAACGTTTTACAAGAAAGGATTGCTTTTAATGATATTCTCCACTGACAATTTTTAAATTTGAATGCTTAAACCATCAAGATAGACTATTCTTACAACTGCCAAACAAACAAACAAAAAGTTGGTTTTTAAAACTATAAATGGTTTAATTTTACAAACAAAATTAAATGATCAAAAAATATTTTAACATATTTTAAAAGGTTCTTTACTCATCAAATTATCTACAGTGCCTTCTAAAATATCTTTTCTTGAGTTTCCAGTTTGTCCTCTTTCTTAGTCATTCAAGTCATTATGACGTGAATTTAAAAAAGCCTGTAGAACAGGAAAATATCCCACTCAGCTGTCATATTCCACACCATTCCATAAGGCACCAGTGTCCACAGCAACTTATCTTCCAAGGAGATGATTTATCATCAATGTCCTAAACATATTTGTTTCCTCCTAAAATTCCAGAACACTCACTAAAATAAAAGCTATTAAAAAAGGTAATAAAGGAGTTATTACTGTCTAGTTAGAGGGTATATTACTTTAAACATATGACTAACTCAATAAACCTACTACCTTCGCAGTAATTAATATACTTACATTTATATTCTATCACCTCATTTTTAAAGACATACATTTCATTGCAAAAGATGTTGAAAGTACATATTTTAGAACATAAAAATTTTAAAGTATGAGAAGAAATCATTGTTATAATACAGCAATTAAAAAAGAAGTCTTCCATTTCTGCAGCCAGAGAGACAAGAAAGCTGTTGATTATATCCTGAACTACACAACTTACTCTGATAGAATTTCACTTCCAGAAAAATGATAAGTCTACTACGTGAAAGTGGTGTGACTGCTGTCTAAAACACCATCCCTTTCAATTCTTTTAAACTTGATGTAAGGCTCCCAAAAAGACTTCTTAAGCTGACGACTACCTCAGCAAGATTTCAAGTGACAGTTTTGTTTAAAATGCCCACAAACTTGTGAAAAGTAAAGCTAATTGTTAATGCAGCTTTTGAGCTAAAACAATACAAAAAACATGAGAAGTTATTCACCACGTCTGCTATACAAATATATGCCACCAGAAATCTAGCATTAAACTGGGTCTCAATCTAATAGAATAAAGATTTCACACAGGCACAGCAGCTTGCCTTGCTGGAAAGCTGAACATGATGGTTTTCAAAAGAAGGCTTGCAGCAGCAGCAGCAGCTACAGCTTTGCAGCTATCCAGGGTCCTTGGTTCAAAGTAGGGCAAATGCATTTCACAATGAAACGCTTGTCATTGCAAGCACAAAGGTTCTCAAGATGAACAAACTTCTCTTCTGTGTACTGAAAAACCCCAGTGCCGCAGGAGGTGTGCAGGTGAGTCCCGCAGCCAAAGGTTGACGCAAAAACTCAAAGGAAAACACCACCAGGTATACAGGAAGCAAGCTCCAGCGCTGTAGCCTGGTATTGCTAATCACAAGCCAAGTAAGTTCTTGGTATAGACTTGACTGTGAGCAGTACCAGAACATAAAGGGGTTCTTTTAGGCTACTTAATGAACATAATTTTAATCTTTTTAAGGTCATTTTTAAGATCACCCTTTTGTATATCCTTGGGGAAAAAAGTACTACTACTAAGTTACTATTAAATATAAGCAGTAAAGACTAAGATAGAACACATTTATTAGTTTCCTGTGGCTTCTTTTACACTTCCATTTTACAAACATTTTGGTCACTTTTTGATGCTTAAGCATTACTATGAACTATAAACTGTAAATTAATGAATGTCTGATTGTAGTATATTTTTATTTTGGTAACTATTGTAAATTTCATTGCTTTTACAAGCTGAATATCAAAGTTCTCTCTCCTACTTCATTAAGCTCACTCCTACTATATGCTTCATTCCCCTTCTCAAACCAAGGTCTTTCCATAGTTTCAGCCAAATGGACAACAGAAGCCCTATGTCCTTCTTGTTCCATAATCCTTCTCTACAAAAAGGAGGATTTGTCTCCAGTCCCTCCCTTTCTATCAGTCCTTATCCTGATTCATGTGATATCAGGGTTCTCCACTCTATCAATTCTCAACCATGTTAGACAGCAAGGACTGGAATACCCTAAACAGTGGGAAAACAGAGAGAGATATACCTGTAGAGAACAAATGCACAAATGACATTATTAAAAGTATGCTTCAATCCAACTTGGTTAGCTCTTAATTAAGTTAACAAAACCTGTTTGTCAAGCCTGCTTCTGCATACCTTCTATGAATCTAGTATTTCTCTGCAAGCCAAAGAAGAAGTATCTACATAATGCAGATTTAATGTTGTACCAGACCTAACAGCCACCCTAAAACCTGAAGCACTGAAAAACGCTGAGCAGAGACATCCAATCGCCACTGCAAGAGGTAGCCTATACTGGTGATGTATTTATTCTAGCTCCTTTTGAATCCAAGGTGACACCACGCACCTGGCTGTGTTCATGCTGCATCCCTCGACAGTCAGCATCAACGCCACGACACTGGAGCTCTTCCTGCGTGAAATTAGCTGAGGTCTTAAGGACATGTGTTTACCTGTCCTGGGAAAGCAGTTAAACTCTTCTAGGCTTGAACCGATGTTGCAGGCAGTAACGCTGTGTTTACACATTGCTGTAAAAATAGTCCTAACAAAACAACAGCCCACAGAAAGTACGAGTGTCCCCGCAACCATACACAACAAATCCGCAGCCGAGTTGCTTAAATGGAACAAAACTGACTGTGTTCACCCACACCAGAGACTCAATACATACATCTCTCTCTTCTTGCACTATTTCCCCTGTTTCTCTCTTCCTTGATCCCGGAATTCTTCTAGCATGCCCTATTCAAAGCCCGCGGGTGCATTTTTAAAACTTTTTTTGTAGGCCAGTGCACTCCCTTTGCGCTATCGCTGCTCTCCCCGATAGAGGAGGGTAACAGCTACCGGCAGGACTCGAGCTTCCAGCTCTCCTCAGGATGGAAAGGGCTCTGCAGATGCCTCGTCCAGGTCCCTGCCTGCACCAGCCTGGGTGCCGGAGCGGGGAGAGAGGGAGGCAGGCTCCGGGCCCCAGCCGCCGGCACCATCGCGGCCTTTGGACTCACCGTAGTACGTGCTCGCAGTCATGGACACGACCCAGAACACCAGAGAGATACAAATGAGCAAGCTCAGGATGAGGATATTCGCCATCATCTTGAAGTACTCCTTGAAGAAATCCTCCTGGTAGCAGGACATGGGGAGCCAGGAGGAGGCCGCCTGCAGGGGAAACACGAAGCGCAGCGCCTCAGCGGCACCGCCACCCCTCCCGACCCG
>VXAA01006877.1:481945-504951 GCA_013399115.1 Anseranas semipalmata | reverse complement strand
CCGGCCCCCGAGCCGGCGCCGGGCTCCGCCCGCGTCCCTGTCCCGGGCTGCGGCGCCGCCACCCTTCCGCCCTGCCCTCTTCCCGGGCTGCGGCGCTGCTGAGGGGCACCCTGCTCCGCCGGCCTCGCCCCGGGCTTCGGGGCTGCGTCTCTCTGCCCCTAGGCCTTCCCAGCCCCACACGGGCTCCTGTGGGTAGTGCGCGGTGCGGCCTGGCCGCGTCCTTCCCAAAAGCTCGTGAGGAGGCGAGTGCCACGGCTGCGCCCACCCCCGCGCCAGCGGCCCCCGCCGCGGCGGTCGTGCCCCCTGGGGCGGCCATTTCCCTCCTCCCCGCCGGTCCCGGCCCAGGGCTGGCCTGCACGGCCAGGGGTTCAGTTCTGTACGCGCTATGCACAAACACTGCGGTTCATCTACGTGTCAAAGGAAGAAGCGTTTGTTAAATAGAAATCCATTTTGCCTGTTTGTGAAATAAAAACGGAAGAACGACGGTTGATAATGATACAGATGGGTATTTTGATAAGCTCTGAAACTTGTTGGAACATTGCAAAGTTCATTAACACAGGAAGAGAAACTTGAGCCATTACCTAAAGTCAGCTTGGGATGAAAACAAGCCCAACCTGCCTATTAGCTTCCCTGAGGGCATGCCAGAATCACTCGCAAAACACTTGACTATAAATAAAGAAGCTAACACGAGTTATTAGAAGGACTCCACAGCTCCCTCTTCCACACCTAAGAGGCTTTGTCAACAAAGCACAGAAAAATGTGAAGCTCCACAACTTTTCAAAAACCCTCCCTTGGCCTTGAGGCCACTACCTATGAAATAAGATTTTAAGCATCTCAGAAGAGAATTTTGAGGTAACATGTATTCAACATTTGTTCTGCGGAAAGTAGACTAAAAAATCTTAAAGTTTACAAACACTTGTACAGATGAGCCATTTCATGAACATCAATGACCTCAGGTGCTTGTTTCCATGGAATTGAAACAGCAGCAGAATAGAATATTTAATTATTCAGTGAGCGGCTGAGTAATAGGAAAAAGTAAATTAAAAGATCTTTTACATAGAACAGGTAGCACATTTAGTTACGGGCTTTGGTAGTCTTTGAGGAACAGGAGAAGTTTTAAGGGTTGAAAATTCTGGTGAATAATCTTTGTGTAAGATTTCATAGTTTCCATACTGGATTTAAGACTATTTCTGGCTCATTGGTACCTGATTCATCTTCAAGGCATGTTCTTTTGCTTTTCATTCAGCATCTGCAGTAAGTTCCTAACAGGATGAGCACACAGTCCAGCTTGTGCAGTCTTTTGCAACAAAAGCTTAGATACATTTTTGTGTTGCTAAGAAAGAAATGTTCAGTTATCACCTGGGGCTTCTTCTTCAGATATTGTCTAAACTAGTGACCATATTCTGTAAAGACCTACTGAAGACGGTAAGCCCATTCCTGAGGCTAAACACTGGGGTGTTTACAGTGTATTGGCTGTAGGCAATTAGAGCCAAAACTTGGACAAGGTGCCTTAAACAAAGTTGGACAGACCTTATTTTATTTTCTTCTGTATTTATTGATAATAATGGGAATGCCCAATTTTTCTCTGAATTAGAGATCCTGAAAACATTAATACTAATGTAGTAGAACTGACTTTGGTATACCTGGTCTTCCTTCTTATCTGCAAATTTTTCATTAAACCTCCATCTGAGGTCTGGATTTAAAATCCTGGGATGAGTAGCTGGGCTGCTTTGTAAGAACAGGACACTTTTGAAGGATAACACTGACACAACATTGCTTAGATGCTCCTGCCATAATCTTAGTAACTGAATTTTTCAACCAGAACAAGATCAACTCTACTTAGACTGGTGGCTGAACAAGTAGCTGCTTGTTTAGCTGTAACCAGCTCCCATAAATGTGTTCACTCAAACACACCCTTAACTGCAATATATCTTTATTTAATTTATTACTTATATTTTGTTTTCTAACCTGTAACATAGACTGACACTGGAATTTCTGGTGGAGTAACAAAGGTTCTTGCAGGAATCATACAGCCCTGGCTGATATTGGTGGGACTGTACAACCGTGTGACCCTGATGAATCACAACCCACAAGTTGATGCGAAGAGGAGGCATGTTTGCAGAGCTCTAAAAGCCCCTTCAGCTTCTTTCGTAGCTCCCATACCTGAGCTAAGTAGCACTCTGCTGATTTAGAGACATGCCAGACCATTGCCCTTGCTTACCCACAGGCCCTGCATCTTGGCTTAAAGCCACAGCTGCTGATGCCGTTGGAGTTTACAAGAGCAAGAAAAGCAAAACAGAATACAGCTCTCAATGCCTGGCATGGCAGAGGTGATTCCAGTTACAAATTCTGTAACAACTATGGCATGAATAATGTTGACTTTGACTCCTATTTCAGCTCAGAGACTTCTCTGACATGCGGCTTCATGCATCCCTCTTCCAGTGTTTTTGATTATTCGAAACCAAGATATGTTCCTGCAGTTGCTTGATATACATTAAATGTTACGTCTAGATTAGGAAATGAAAAAGAAAGAAACCTGAAATTAGACTTCTTTCTGTATTTGGAAACTGAAAGAAGTAGCCACGTTTTTGAAAGCAATGAGTCTACAGCAGTTACTGCTGTTGACCCAAATGTTATGTTTAAAGTCCCGTTTTCTAAATGTTGCCCTTTGTTTTTACCAGGTCCTGCAATAAAACAAATCATCACATTTTTAATAGGCAAAAGTTAATTTTTTTTTCTAGGTGTGCATCTAGATGTTGACAATAATGTGAATTTAGAATTCACATACTTAAAATGCCATCTTGAATCAGTAATGTGTTAAGTCACATGTAATACATGCAATACGTACATCTCATAAACAATTTTTACTTAAAGAAACACATTCCTCATTCATGCTCATGTAGCTAAAAAACTTGAGAATTAAAAAAATGCAAAAAAATGTTTGTTGAAAGCTTTTCCCTACACTTTCCTATATAAATACACACTTGAAGTAAGAAAAATCTGACAAGTTTTTAAAAAAATGTTAGAATTATAAGCAACCCAGGTATTTGGAAGAAGAGTTCCTTCTTACCTTGTACCTAGAACTATAGGATGCAAAATACGTCCAGCGCAGAGTCTAGAATTAAAAATAAATATGATAATTTAATAGGAGACAGGAATGTGAGGTGAACAAAAGCAGCATGACAAACTGAAGATAATAGCATGTTGCTGTACATAGCATGCTAATTAAAATTAACTCTTTCACATTCATACTTTTCTTAGGTGTATTGTTGAATTTAGGAGATTTGCTGTAATATAGCATAAAATTTCCAAAGTTTCGTAAAGATTTTAGAAGCAGACTTACTGTTCTGCTCTGCTTTTCTGCCTCTTTTTGTCTCTCTGAGATAGTACTCTCCATTTCTCTTCTCTGCTTAAACGTTATTCATGTTTGTGAGGGCTCTGTTTTTGTAATGCTATTCTTTTTTCTTAGTGGTATAAAATTATTGGAAAATGCTGATCTGACCATGGAATAATCCATTGTACCTCCCTCAGTAGTCTTTTTTTACAGGATAAATAGTGTTTACAGTTGACGAAAAGATGATGGGAAGTAGGTGAAATATAAAGGGATCTGGCCACTAGATTTTAAAAGCTGAACAGATGACATTGTTAAAATTTTGTTTGGAGACAAACATTGTTTGTCTTATAGTTAATATGACAATGGATGAAAAAGAACCCCTTCCTTGAAAGACCTTAATTTTTACTTCTTTTTTTATCTGTTACAGCACAAAAAAACAAACAAACAAACAAACAAACAAAACCCACCATACTTAGATATGAACTTTTATGGTCTAATTTCCTTGTTAACACTCCACAAGAATTTCAATATATATATATATTTACTTTTTTTTTTGTTACTATATTTTAAAGGAATATCGCTTCTGTTTGTCAGTTGGTTTTACAGTTTTTGTTCTCAGTAGAATGAATTATGAATAATATAGCTTGAAACTTGAATAATAGTTTACACATTTTTATTCTTCTTTGTTAAACTTGTCTTTTCAAAAACCAAAAACTTATTGAAAACAAAATACTATTAAATACGTGAGATTAACAAAGAGGAGACATTGTTAAAGTTGTTCTAAGTATAGCCACTTCCAAGGCCCTTACAATAATATTCACCTCTGTAGAAAACACAAAATAGTACAAGGGTACTATTACAAGGGCAACAAGGGTAAAATTTTATGCTGATAGTGTCATTAAATTGTCTATGGAAAGCAAAAGGAAAAGCATGATACTGCAGGTGAATATCTGTCTCAAGTAGAGCACCCAAAATGAATAGTCACCTTTGAAAATATTGACCAAACTGAGAACAATCACTTTCATACCAGAAAACTTGATATACAGATGAATTCATAACATTTTTGAGGCAGTCAAAAATGTCAGTGATTAATACTGTAGAAAAACCATTTGTAGAAGGATTTGGATTGTGGACTATAAAGCAAGAAATGATGAAGAGTAAAGTAAATTTTCAGCTGCCTCACTGAATAGAACACAGAGCAATGCTTTAAAAAAGCAATAATTATTAAATATGTATGGATAGGCTTTCGCTTTGTGCTGATCCAGGGACAATGACACTGATTAAATTTATTCATAATATCCTAAAATATTTTGACCTTCTCAGAGCATCCAAAGTATTACTTTAGCTTTAAAAAAAAAAAATTGGTATTTCACTGGGCATGACAAATTTTTAAAAAGTATCAATTTTGTTTCAAGGTAAGCATTTTGTATGCTTTGCATGTTGTGCAAAACTGCACTTATCCCTGATATCAGCCTCCTTCCCCATCTCTATCATGCATTTTTCATAAAGCTAGTGAAGACATTTGAGTTCTACTGGAAACAGTTGTTAGAAGGTGTGGTACAGAGAAATGCTTCACGAATCTCTATCAGATTATTACTCCAGTTTAGCAAACTTCTGCAAATGCCTGTCTATAAACATACCAGTCCTATTAGTTTACGATCAGTGGCTTTACTGAATCATTTCTATGCCCTATCTTGATCACTGATGGTCTGTGAAGCTCAAGAAGAGATTGTCTTATGCTTTATTTTTGCACATCTACATAACAAGTATAACAAATGTTCTCAAACTGACGATGATACGTTGAGGATTTTTTTATCGTTTCAAAACTTAAATTTGATGAGTAGTAATCTATTTATTTCAGTTCCTTTGATTAGAGAAAATCAAGTCCATACTATCTCATCTTTGAGATTCTTGGATACTTCAGAGATAGTACTCCATCCCTTCTGTTTTCTCATTTACACACAATTTGTTATGCCCAGAGACTGCCTTATAGCTTTCCAGCTACAAGAGAGCTGCCAGGATAGCTTTCTATATTCAGGTGATACTGCAAAATTGTCGTTTTCTAGTGGCGGAAACATTTATTACACATGACCTACTTTTTGCTATGTGTTTAATATGTGTTTATGTACTTTAGTAAGTAACTCAGAGTAATATGAAAGGGTTGATATACTGAAAGCAGCTGGTGTTCAGGTTCCTGGTATCTCCAGCATATTTGATCCGGGGAGTTTATTTTGGATGAGATATAACTTGGCCCAGTGATGCACGTCTCTATAACACTTGCAATTTGAAACTACCTGAAAGGAAGATAGCCTATAAGCCTTTTTGTAGGTCCCTCTGGAAACACCAGCCTGTCCATTTGGTTCATGCCAATGGTGTAAACACACCAGTGCCCATATTTTTATCACTCATATAAAAAGTTATATATGAAAGCCCTTTTAGTGTTATTATTTGTACCATTTCCAAGTGACACAAGGGCTTATGCTGTCTGATCTACCTCGTCACTCCAAATTTGAACAAATACACTGCAAGGAAGAAGTGGGGAAGAACAGTATACTTAATGAAACACCTGCAGCAGCAACACTAGAAAGACACCATGAACAAAGTGGCCTCCTGTCCTCTGGCATCTCCTTTTCACTGAGGAAGCAGAGGAGGAAAGTCCATTCCTTTACTATCCTTGCACAAAATTTTGGGAACCCATACCTGTGTTCAAAAGAGTACCCCGTGCCTTGCAGAATCTTGCAACTCCCAACTCCTACTAATCAGCAACTAACCAGCTTTGTGTAGACAAGTCCACTGTGGGCAAAAGAGTGACAAAGTCTTCAAGGTCGCTCTTGAAACTCTCTTTGTTTGAACAGTGCTTTCGAGTTACATCAGTGAACTTATTCTGTCCTTTGGTCCTTTTGAGTTCCCCAAAACTGAGTGTTGAGGGGATCCATATTACTATCCAGAGTCCAGCCCAAGACACACCCCTGGAGTGTTCAAGGTCTTTGAGAAGAACACCTCTTTTTCTCTAAATGTAATGAATCATTGCTCACTGATGCTCTTGTATTTGGCAGCATTGCCGAGGATAGCAACCTCCTGGAACTGCCTCAGTTATCCTATTGTTTTTGTGACACCTTTGTCCCTTTTGGATTAACAAGTAAAGTTAGTGGATTTCTGAGAGGTGGAAGGCGTTTTACACATCAAGAAAGTTGAAAAGATGAATTAGACTGTAAGAAAAAAAAGTTAATGAAATAAATTAAGGGTTCAGCAATGGGCAGTAGTAACAGGAAGTAAGGCAGGTAAAGATGGGGAAAGACTGTACAGAAGAGATGTGGATGAATGAGGAAGGATCTGCAGAGTTTCCAGAACGAGTTGAGAGCTGGCATCTGAGGCAAACGCTGCCATGGCATTTGGCTCTCTAGAGCATCGAATGAATCCAGGGTGTTTGAGAGCTCTGCCCCATTCGAGAGGCTCCTATTGGCACGTGTTAGGTAGAGGCTGCAGGACTTTGAGATGGTGTGGAATGCATGTGGGGTCAGATGCATCAAGCCTTTGAGGGCATCAGGAGGGAAACTGGGAGGTTAGGCTCCTCAAGGAGGAACCTGTCTCATGGACGTGAAAACTGCTTTGAGAAACAACCACCAACATATGGTGGATGAGAACAACCACGGGAATGGCTTCAAAGCTGCCCTGTTTTTCTGTATCATCTTGCTAGGCAGAGTATGTGTTGACAGAATAGTAACTATGCAAGGGAACAGGAGTGGCTGGCTTTTACATTTAGATAACTTTTATGATACAGAATCATTAAGATAAATACATTTTTAGCCTGTGAAAACACATGTCCTTCCACTTCTGCCTCAACACAAGTGGGTGTAACCTGTCATACATAATGATTCAAATTAGCAGTTTGATCTGTTTAGGCAGACTGCAGAAATGATGGAACTACGCACATATATTTTTCTGCATAGATCACACTGTTAGGTTTAAGATTTTCAGAAGAACTGTATCACATTCACCTCTAGGGTATTTAGCAGAGTTGGAGAATTCTGGTAAATAGTGTGCAAGGTTTAAGATGACTAAGTTTTTATCATGTTTAAAATAATTTGTAAGAGAAAATGGGGAAGTGGGGACAAACCAAACCTAAATCTAGATACAGAATGTAGTCTTAATAAAAATATTGTTCTCCAGATTATTAGTAACTAGGCCTGAATTCTTTCAGGCTTGCCAAGTTCCCATTGATTTCAGTTGGAAGTGAGTGCCTGAATATCTGTGAGGACATAAGCTGTAGTCTTTTAAAGGAAAATACTTGGAAATGCTGTCCAGAGAAAGAGCAGATGGGAGCTATTAAGTTGTCGAGTTGGGTCTTCATATAAAGAAGACTGGTGGCTTCAGGTAAAAAACAAAAACAAACAAACAAACAAAGAAACACACAAAAAAAACTGGCGTAGAAAAGAGGATTGCAAATAAATACTGGATCTTTCACAGTGGCAGGCAGAATGCTTGGGAAACACTGGTGGAAATAGACTGGAGCATGGGAAGAACCCTCAGGCAGAACAAGAGGTAGGAAAACCTTTGCTGAATGATGCCAGCAAGAAGAAAAACATTGGTAAAAATGTAGAAGTGATAATACAGTGAGTGGATGAACAAGTGCAATGTAGATGCCCCAGCACACTTCAACACCAAAGAGATTTTTGACTGGAGACATGACAGCTCCATCAAAAATTTCAAATCCAGTGCATTCACCTCCAAACAATTTAACAGCTTGTAAATCAGCAGGAATATAGAAGACCAATGTTCACTGGTCTTTACTAGTCATTACAGAACTAGGCAGAACAAGGATTGAAACTGGGTTTACTATTTATTCTTAACTGACTACTCCAACTACTAGACTACTGGCTCTGCTAAGAGCTGTCCATATTATATGAGTTTTGTCCCCATTCTGTCCTGACTTCAGGAGCCAACAAAAAATTAGCTGAAAATGATGTTTTGATTTTAGCACATAAGCATTACCCCAAATGGAAAACAAACAAACAAACAAAAGGTCATAAAATTCCTAAACATTTCTTCCCCGTAGAGAAACCACACCACGGGCTGTCAAGTCCAACAGTTTGTTAATTTATTTTTCACTGTAGAGGCTAAAAAAGTACACCAGTCTACAAGCCATTGGAAGATGAGGAGCAACAGGGAAGTATTGAACTCACATTTCAAACATAATCTCCTTAATAGGATGGTAAACTGTACTTCCTTTGGGTGGTGGCTCAAGAACCAAAACTCAGTGTCCATGAGAATAGCTTTTAACTAAGATGTTTCAAGCAGTTGCTCATCATGCCTTTATCTGCACCTGAAATAAAACAGCACTGAGCTTCGCAATGAGCTTTAGCAGGGGTAACTCTGCCAGCATAATCAACGGGTGGTAGTGCTTCAGTTGCCAGGTCTCCAATCAGGGCGCAACTTTGTATCTCCTCCTACTCCTCTTTTCCAACATTATTTCAGTTGCTCTAAGCGAGTGACTCCAGTTCTCTGCCTTTTCCACGTGAAGGAGGGCAGGATGCTTTTGTGGCAAAACAGAGACTTACATAAACTCTGGGGCGAACCCTCTGTGGCTGTACAATGCTGCAATGCCCTTCAAGTCAGTGAAGATGTGGTGTGTTACACAATGTGCAGATCTGACACGGCAGATACTGTTAACACACAGGCTGATGTATTTTCTCACTAATTACTATTTTAAAAGCAAGCTTGCAGTGAGATTTGCTGTTTTATTAAAGGAGAGATTGGCTCTCAAACCCCAGTTAAATGGATTTGTTTTCTTGTCTCTACTTTTTTGCTGCTGGTTCCGTATTAAATTTCCACTTAAAAAAACAAACAAACAAACAAACAAAATTTTTGAATCATTTCTGAGAAATAAATATAGGAAGTGGTATTTTTTATTAGTGAGAATTTTTTTTTGGAGTGGTAAATCACAAAACCCCTGGGGCTTGGGTTACCCCTACCTTGTAGATATATCTCCTTTAAACCAGGGGGTGAATTATGCTCAGGTACTCACTAGACAGACCAGCTATGGGCCACAAAGCCAGCTTTTACTGAGCTGATAAAGACACGTGACAGAGAAGCACAGATGACTAAGACACTGTCCCTCATAGTACATTTTGCTTCAGCTGCCTAAGCCATTACAGTTTGGACTGATTTTAGATGCATGGATGAAAGTGATACAATTCATATTTCCAGTGATAAGTAACTTCATCTCAGTTGAATTATATGATGAATACTGATGTGTTATGGGCAGCTGTGACAAAAATAAGTAAGATAGTCACCACTTCACACATTATTGAAGGTGGTCTTCATTTTTATTTGTTTCAGTTGATTAACATTAGAGGCACAACAGGGGTTACTGTTTATGTACAAAATTCGGGTCTGACTAGGGAAATACAGAAAAATAGCTTCTGAAACTCTTTTCTGCAGTTATATATCATTTGTTTAAATTTATAATCCACTATATAAAATCTAGTGAAGCATGCTAAATGCCTCTTAAATCAACCTCAAAGGCACTTTATTTCACTGTTTCAGGTTACTAAAAGCATGGGTTAGCAGAAAATTTAGTATCAAAAGCAATCTGAATTTTAAACTGAATGATTTATGGTATGAAGGCAATATTAGTATAACATTATGGCTGAATGTTATACAGCAACTGAGAGGCAGGAGCATAAATTACAAAGATACAGCTTAAGTACTGAGGGTGTTCTGTCTCTTTAAATTACTAACACATACTTTGCATTTCTATAGCAGTTAAATCATAAGGGGTTAAAAAAGCTTCACAAACATTACATTTTGGCAAAGTTTAAGGGAGGGGAATAATACTGTAAATGTGTTGTTCCAGGCCACATGGGAAACTGAATCAAGAACAACATAAAACCAGACGATCTGCCAGTTCTTTCATACACAGTGAAACATTATATTTATTAAATGTTTTATTAAACATTTGTAAAAGATGCTATGAACCCTAACCAGAATCTCTGGATTCTTCAATAAAATCCATGATAACTGTGCTCCAACTTTTACCTTTATAACTACCAAAGAAACTGTAAAGTTCTTAAGGGGATTGTCTACCTGAGGGGTGTACCTGGATTGAAACACACAGCATTATGAAGCCTTCCATGCATTTCAGATATTGTAGAAGCCTTGTATTAATTTGGTCTCAGGACACAGAAGACGCTACACTTTAGTAGTAGCCTATGAAACCTACTACAGACAGCAGTGGTGTCTGATGTGTTTTTAAAGAGGATTATTTTTCTTGTCTACAGTGCAGCATTATTAAAAATATAGAAAGATTAGAATATAAATTCAAACCTAATTCTTCATTTTACCGTAGATTGTAAATATGTACTTGTAACAATACATCTGAAAAATTATATGTTGTATTGTACCTGCACAGTTGTTCAGAGTTTTCTGTTAAACCAGATAAATATTATTTATTTAGAGAGACATACTGGACATACACATTTGTTAAGCACAGTACACATTTAGCTACATCTTGCAGGTAGACAAAAGCAGCAAGTTCTCTGTGGCAACAAGCTGGATTTCAGGAGACGTGCTCTTTAACGATGAACAAGTTTTCTATCACTAGATACTTTACACATGCAAGTACAATACTTTTGATTTTGTCAGTGCAGAATTTTAGTCCTGGTTCACCCAGGACAAACACCTGCACATCCAACTTTAAACACTGCTACATCTGAAGACTTTTTCACTTTAGGAATTGTATAATTATGTAAGAAATGTGAAGACTTCCTGAAAAAACAAGCAAACAAACAAAAAACTACAGAGTAAGGAACAAAAGTTTTACCTAAACGAGATGGCTATAATAACGTGTTAAAAAGTTGAGCAGAAATATCCCTTACCTTTCAGTACTTCTGCTCAGTCCAGATTCAGTAGAACGTGCATAGAACAAGCATTTCAAAAGCAGGAGGAACTCAAGTCCTACGACAAAGAATTGCAGATTCCCAATGTTTTCAACAGTTGAAGTCTTATCAGAAGGAATATTCAACTGCCGGTCCTGCTTCTTTGCCGTGATAATTTATCCACATTCTTTCAGTCACAAAGAGCAAAGTGATGCCACAGCAACTCACCCCACCATGAAGCAGATCAGAAGTGGAGAAAACAAACAGGGTGGAGCCTAACCCACTGCTCACATGCCAAGACAGCATCAGTTAAAGGATATCTTTTCTTGTTCTTCTGACTTCAGAGATCCACCCAGTGTCATAAATTGGTATTGAAGTTGTAGAGTGCCCTATCAGTGTACAAAACACTCTAAGGTATCACTGTTTTTATCTCAGAAAAGGTTGTATTTTTGACGAGCTATGCTACCACCACCCCCTTGCCAGTGCATTCTTAATTTGTGAAAGGAGTCTGCATATAATCCCTAGCATTGTCATAACAAAGATAAACAAAACGTGGTGCTCTGCTTTTCTACATAAATCTGAGATACTTCAGTTTTTGGAAGTCTAGGACATCACCATAACAACAAGAGGTTATCTCATGGCTGCCAAGTCTTGCTATATTTGGTATTTTTTCTTGGTGACATAGACAACGGATAATGTGAATGCAGAAAGGAAAATTACTTGAATTCAAACAAAATCTCAGAATAAATCTGAAGACAACAAAAAATGAATATTTTTAACACCCTTGATTATTTTAGTAGAATGGGTCATAATTTGTTAAATATATTTTGCATTCTTCTGTCTTGAGACATGATGCAGCCTGCTTTTATGAGCCTCCCACCTGTGAGTCTGTTCAATTATCTACAGTTTATTTTATATGTTTAATTTCTCTTACATCAGCTACTGATTTAGTTGTATGCTGGAGCTGTCCCCGTCATTTTGAATAAAGTATTTTCATAAAAAACATTTTTTTTTTCCTAAAAATTCAAACTCAAAAAATGTTTTGTCAAAGGCTTTAGATTTCTCTCTTGCAGTTGAGGAATTGAGAGTCAGTACTACCACCAGAAGAACATTTGATTTTTTCTTTTTTCTGAAAACTGATTTTACAGTTTCATTAAACAATGCTCAGATCGAAGCTCCTAAATGTAACTAGTAATGAAAAGTTCTCTATAAAATCAACAGGCCACTAGTAGCTGCTGGCTGACAAAGTACTAAAACATTTGCAGAAATGATTAATGTTACGATGTTCGCTGATTCATTGTCTTAGTACACTCATGTTGTATATATAAAAGTTAAGTTTAGCCTATAGAAGTCACTCTCTTCCTATTAATTAATGCAAGGAGATTTCTGGTTTGTGTGCCCTGTCAGCACTCAGTTAATACTGTTAGGTGAACTGAAACAACAAGTAGAAAAATTTTTCTTTGTCCGTTAACTAAGACAGAAGACCTTGATGATAAATTTATACTGCTAAATAAATAAACAGGACTTGCAGCTCAAGCACTTGACCTCTACATAATCCACACTGCTTAATTACAAGTTTATTCTACAGCTGTAACTGGACTGCTCTGACCTGCTGTTTCCAGGACGTCCCCTAGAGACTGGGCTAGTCCTAAGCACCAGTTGGCCTTGAGGCCAGGAACTGGACCCAAGTCCACTTATTTAGCAGTATGAAGTCAAAAATTAGCCTTCTGTACATTAAGTTAGGGCCTTTGTGAATATCGTCCCTGTCTTCTTCCATTTTCTTGCATTGCTAAAGATGTATCCTACCCAGTGAAGGTTCCTGAGCTTTCCTGAAGACAGCGTAAACAAAAGGTGTTCAGAGCTGGACAAAGCACTTCAAAATCTTTAATTTTCCTGCATATTGATACTTCAGATTAGGCTGAAGAATAGCAATAAGGTGCTGCAAGTAAAGCTGAAAACATTGTCCTGTTACTGAGGGTCTCTTAGCATATAGATTTGATTTTCCAGGACTGCAGTCCCAACACTTTTCACAGCTACCAACTGAAAAGTAACATGCACACTCCTTTATGTATTATAACTTTTATAATGAATTTATTTTTGAAAATTTGGCTCCCTTGTTTAACAGTATAAATACTCAGGCAGCTTGGTGGACCAGGTCCAATGGGATGCCTTTTTCAGCTGGTATGAAAAGACATCCAAAGGAAAAAAAAAAAAAACAAAAAAAAAAAAAAAAAAAAAAAAAGTTGCTGTTTCTTCTTTTTTTTTGATTGAAAAAAAAAAAAATGCCCTGATATTCTGGTCCTGCATCATCTCTTAATTCTTGCTGTTCCTCACACTGTTACATCCCCTCCTTTTAGAAGGGAAAGCATAGCATATTTCCAACTCACAGTTAAGTGAGAACACAAAGTACTCCTATTAGCAGCTAGCATTTCTCTTGTTTGCTGTTCTGCCCTTAGCCCCACAGCACTGTGTCCTGCCCCTTCCAATGGAGACCCACATGACTGTTTTGCTATAACAGAACAACTCTGGACACCCTGATCTCAGAGGTGTTCCCCTACAGAACCCACACATTATCCTTTTTCTAGATGGGTCCTGTCCCCCTGGCTCCTCAGGGCATCTAGCTGCAGGGTGTGCTGTCTGCACTTCCACCAATGGGTCTAGAAGCTTATTTATTGCCAACCGTCTCTTTGGCACAATTTGCTGATCTTGTTGTTCTGACTCACGCCTCACGCACGAGGGCAATCAGCCACTCTTCATGCTGATTCCTGATACGCCTCTGGGGTTGTGCATGACTGTGGGCAATGCTGAAAACAGTGCAGCTGCTTAACATCATCTAGTGCTCCTGTTCAAAATGGCTGCTATGCTGAAGGTCTTCTGCAAGCATTACTATTACCCTCTCTTTCAGCAATAGTACAATGCTAAACTCATATTTTTCCTTATGGTGATATCACACAAGAAAATGCCTTAACTGATCAATCAGCAAGGACAGAGGCCTTTCTGGCCTGCAGGCTCCTGAGCATGTTCTCACCAGCCTCATGACCACCCGCTTTTCTTTCAAAACTGTCTATTTTATAGGACCTGGCCTCGGGAGATGAAAATGCAGGCTGGCTGGGCCAGGGTGCCAGTTACACCTCAGTTCCTTGTGGCACTCACAGGACAGCCGCCTGGCTACACCTCAGGTTCCCTTCCCTTCCCTTGCTGGTGTGACCCATGTGGTGGCTCACAGTGGTAAAAGGGGGTTGATTATGGTAGTACAACATGATTGGTTTGCTCCACATTTCTTCATAAGTGCATAACAATACTGCACTGCTAGTCCTGTTCATTTGGTCTGCAACATCAAGCAAAGGGTCCAAATGTGCAGCACATGCAAAATCATGGAGCCCCATTGTGAATTTGTAAATAGGTTTTATATAGATGGCCAAATGCTGTACCTACAAATACAGTCTTGTAATCATAAACATCTTCTCATGATGGGTAGAGGCCTACCCCTGTAGACATGCAGATGCTACTACTGTCACCAGGAAAGTCTTGAGAGAATTCCTTGATTCAGAGTACCCCTCAGACTACACAGTAACCGAGGGACTCATTTCACAGGACAAGTTGTCCAGATGGTCTGTAAAGCCCTACGATTCCAACAGCATTTACACTGTGGAGCTATTGAAAGGAAGAATTTTGATTTATCTAGACTGTCCAAAATTTGTGAAGAAACTGACGTTAAACAGTCAGATGCTTTACCATGGCCTCAAGAGCATTATGAGTAAAAAACACGCACTATCACCTTATAAAATTGCAATGGGTAAACCCATAAGGTTCCCTCACACCCCACCTAAGCCACTGCATCAGTCCAAGCTACAGATGGCTGATGATGTTATGTGGAATTATGGGAAGGCTCTAATGAAACGTGTGAGGACTATTCGCTCACAGGTAAAAGAAGCCCTTCCAGAACCTGCCTCTGAACCATGCCTCTCTTGGGAGCCCAGAGACTGGGGTCTATGCTGAGGTGACACAGATGATTGAAGATCAACAGAATGTAACCCATAAAGACACCCTGTCCTCTGAGAGTCAAAAATCTCTATATCACTACATAGACTATAAAAATACCGTTCAGTTGGCTTACCATTATGGTAAAGGCTTAGATGTTGAGAAATGTTGGGTGTGTTCCAATGTCCTTCATCACTCGAATGAAGGTGTCCCCATGTGTCCTATAGCATGTAATTTGTCAGTAAAAAGACCAGTTTGGAATCCTCACAGGGCAGAAATTACTTGTCCAAGATTATCCCTGATGACAATAAATGAGAACTGATCCGAGTTGATTCAATACCCATAAGCGTGAAGCTCCAGCTCTGCTATCCACCTGGGACTGGATGCTATGTGAAAGCAAATGCAACATACCACATGGGGCACAGTAATTGTACCCAAACCACTAATTCTTAGAATGATACTAGCCAGTTATTTGATAACTCACAAAACTGTGAGTTCAGCTTATCTTCTATACCTACTTCCTTGGGAGCCTGTTTCATTCATGGTATATTTGCGCACTTTGGGCTCTCACAGGACCGGTTTGGATCATGTTATATAGGGTATATAACCCCAGCTATTCGACATTTGTTGTCTCTCCCCTCTGAATATCATCAGAAAAGGCAAGCTATCTCAGAGCATGGAAAATTGGGTGCTATTATGCTTCCCATGCATGAGGTGGCAAAAGCCATTAAAAAAAAAAAAAAAAATCATTTGCTAGCTATTATTTAAAGCAAACTGATAATAATAATGCAGATCCTTTTTACCAAATAACAACTGAAATGACTGGTATCCGTACAGTCAGAACAAGTTAAAATTTGGCTTTATGCTGGCTCATAAGGGTGAAATATGCACTGTAGCTGGAAAAGACTATTTTACCTATATCCCAGACAATTCCAAAACCATTTGTGATTTGAGCGAACACATTAAAAAAGAGGCAGCCAAAGCAAAACAACCCAACAACTGGAACTTGTGGAACGGGTTTGAAAACATTTAAAGATGTAGGGTTTCTAGGTAAAAAGAAATTGTATAGTATTTTATTATTTTTACTACTGCTGGTTGTACTGTGGGTGTTTATTCAAACAATCCTCTGTATGGTAACATTTTGTATTAAGAAATACGGCGATACTGCTGTAACTACACTAATCCCTGCCTCGCAAATGGGGTTTGTGTACCTTGACATGAAATGAACAGAGGTGGAAAGAGAAGGAGAAATCCAGAAGCTGATGCTGGCAGACACCGAAGTCTAGAGGCAAGGACAGGTAAGACAGCAGGGTCTTCAGTAGAAGAGCCATGAGTAAGACACCTGCGTCTTGTCTGTGGCACTTTGGGGGTCTCTCAGGATTGTGAAAGGATAGTCTCAAAGGGGGGAAGGTGGCAGCAGGCCTCCCTAGGCCTAAAAGTTGGTCAAGGACACAGCAGTGTCACAAGACAGGCAAGCTGAACAGAGGTACGTTGAGGGCCCAAGGCTGCAGACTGAGTCATGAGGAACACATTGTTCCAGCTGCTGTGCCAAAGTCTCCTCCTGCGCAGATGCTGCTCTGCCATATCAGGCCCCGTACTAAGCAGACTGTATTTGCTGTAAATCTATGTACTTTTGTTTTAAGTCAGAGTTTGTATTGGTAGAGGGCTGAACTTCTGGTGCTCTGTGCTCCCTCCCAGAGCTATAGAAATAACCTACTTCTGCCTGACCTGAATCTGCAAAATAGGCTGCATGCTTATTCTGCAACACCGGGGTAAGAGTGATTTACTTGAAAAGCATTTTGTCAAAATACACTAGAAGTGGGGTGATACATCCTGCAGTATTTGCACTTGAGAAATTACTATTTGTTTAATATGGGGAATTCATGTAAAGTGAGATGCAAGTCATTTATTTCCTAGCTAAAGAAACACAGTCTCAGTCACACAGAAATACTCACAGTTCTGAAGGACGGGTTAGGAAGAAGAAAACTTTCTTTCCCAGTCAAAAGGAAGAGTTACTTACTTTTATCCCCTGTGTCTCCAACAGCTCAAATATTCACTCATGACCAGTACAAATAAATAATTACCCTCCTATAACCCTTCATTCCCTCCATCCAAAAAGTTCTTTACTAAAGGCTCCTTTCACTGTTGCAACAGCTATCTTTTGACTTGTGTCCAAGACCAGTTTCGTCATCTTTTGCTCTGAGTATATGCTGTAGGAAATACCACTTTAAAAACTTTCATGTTGAGGAATATTAAGAACTGAGAAAGACTTCAGAACATAATTGTGTATTGCTTCTAATCATTTCCATGATTCCTGCTTTTAACAAGGATATTGTACGTTTATATAGATGAAAATGCAATAGCACAGTTTCACCTGCCTCATCAGAAAAAAGTCTTGTGAAGTTAACATGAGGTTTATTTTTTTCACTTCTTTCTCATTCCAACATTTTGCGTGCAAACCATGGCAGTATTTACGTTTGATAGAAAAGGTACACTTGGTTTTATTATTTTAAAGCATGTTGATTTAAGCTCTCAGTTTCAGATTTTCTCTTTTAAGTATTTAGGAAAAATGTGAAAATACCAAAATAATGGAAATAGTTGTATTTAATCATCTCTGTATGTATTTATATACCTATCAAAGTATAAAAACAGACCACAGACATTTGATCCATCAAATAGCGCAAACATGACATTGGCTGTAGCATCCATGTACCATAAATAACAACTCTCTTAATCTTTTATCTGAAGAAGAATCCAACTGCAAGATATTTTTGTTTAACAAAAAGACATGCATATGTTAAAATGGGAAATGAAATAAAAACACTACAGGATATTTTTAGTTCTGTATTTAGATCAACCATGATTACATGTGTACACTATTTGAAAAATTAAAGAACAATAATCATCCCAGCACAGGGCAAATATGTTTTACACACTCACTGTGGTCTTTGGTGTTAACCTAGATATATTACCTTCAAGTACAATACAAACACAGCAGAAAAAGCCTACAGTTGTCTTTGCCTTAAAGAGGGCATGAGTTATGTGGTTCAGTTTCTGACCTTGCTTGCTTACTTCTCAACATGACAGTCCTTTCTATGAGTCCTTACAGAGAGGCTTGTGTCGAGTCTCAAGTGCCAAATCAGGAGTTCCTCGGTTGTAAATCTCAGGGGATAAAGGAAGGGGCATTGATGTTCTGTAGATTAAACTGCAATTCTTTTTAGGAACATGTAACTGGAAGAAGTTAACTGCCACTTGAATACGTGTATTCTATCTAAAATTAACTGCAGCAACTATTTTATGTTCCTAAAAATAAAGCCTCTTCCAAAAGAAAAAAAGCTTCTTGTATGCAGTTAATGAAAGACTGAACTCACAGAACCAGCTCTGCCACCAGACACTACTATAGCCTCATGTGAAAACCTGAACTCACATTTTAACATCTTCCAGATTTTAAAGAAGTCTTATTAACTGATAGGTATGGAACAATTGAACGGTCACAAAAAGTCATTTTTTTCTTATCACTGAGTGAATGTTTGAGAGCATATCAATGTGGCTGATGCATTTTTAGTATTAACTCAGCATAAATATCAAAAATAAAGATTACAGTCTACTTTCTGATTTGAAAAGCTTTTATAGTCTTCTGTAAAATATCTCATTTTTATCTGATACCTCTTAGAAATATATCATATTTTTATCTTGTATTTTTAACTCATCAAAAGAAAGATTTCTTAAGGCATTTAATATCATTTGCTCAGATATATCTCATGGTGAAATATTATTTGATTTTAAGCTTCTCATAAGGCAAGTAATTTCTATCTATCACTGTGCAGCTATGACTTCTTTTTGAACATAATTTTTCACTCTTTTTCTCAATCTTACTGTCTCCTCTAATTTATTATTCTTTTTACATTTGTATGTGGTTTGAAGGCATTAGCTGTGTTCAGTAAGAACTTGTTTTCACTTAATAATTATTTTGAAGTTGGATGTTCCTTCTTAGATATAAGCCTCTAAGCCTCTTTCTTAAGAAGATTCCTTCACTCAGGTTTCTGTAAAAAAAATAATAAATCAAAACAAAAACACACATACAAAACAGAAATATGCTAGGAAACATAACTACAAAGTGATGTGAAATTGTGCAATTTGCACAGTGTCAAATTATGGATTAGCCTAACGATCCTCAGAAATTCAGATACAATCTAAAATGTTCAACTATTTCTGCAGAATTCCTTCACCATAAAATTTAAGCCCTCAAAACCCATGAAGAAACATTTAACAGTCACATACTTTGCCCTCACCCATTCCCCACATTCAGTTTTTAGCCAGTTCATGTTTTGTTAAATTAGAAAAAAATAAAATTCTCATTATTTACATAGAGCCTATTATATATAGAATTACAATTGTTGAGTACCAAGAAGAAAACAATCAAGCAAAAGGCATTGAATTCCCTTAGTTCCAGAAAAGTTTGTTGTAGAATATTATCCAAATTACTACAGTTCAACCCGTCACGAGTTTGAATAGGAAAAAACAATGAATATGCATAAATGCTAACTAGTAGCACATGTATACACTGTGTGTATAGTTTATGTATCCAATTGTGCTGGGCCAGCAACTAAGCACCCACACAGCCACTCACTCACTTCTCCTCACCAGTGGGATGGGGGAGTTATAGGAAGAACAAAAGCAAGAAAACTCATGGGTCATGAGAAAAACAGCTTAATAGATGAGGGAAAAAGGAAAACAAAACAAAACAAAACAAAGCAAGCAATGCAAATGAAATCTCTTACCACCTCCTTCAAGCAGACTTGTGTCCAGCCTGTCTTCAACAATGGCCAGCTTGGAAGACAACAAGCCCACCACCCTTCCTCTTCCCCTGCTCTGTTTTTTTATTGCTGAACACGATGTTATGTGTTGTGGGAGATCCCCTTGGCCAGTTTGCATCCCCTCCCAGTCTCCTGGCACCTCCAGCTTACTCATAAGGGCAAGGGCAGAGCGGAGAAAAGAGAGTGCCTTGATGCTGTGCATGCACTGTTCAGCAACAGCCAAAACACCGGTGTGTCACCACAACTGTTGTTGCCACTAATCCAAAGCACATAACCATACAGGCTGCGATAAAGAAACTCCATCCCAGCCAGACCAAATGCACCAGTAAAAGTTTCAATTTAATGTAAAGTGAATTAAGCTTAAATTTGGTTAGATTAAGTCTTGTGTTGGTATCAGACAATACTAATCAGCATTTACAAAGCAATATGAGAACAAAAATAAGTATATAACTAGCCTTAGCTCAAGATTATATTACCAGACGACACCTAACATCCTTTACATTCAGAAATGTGCCCCAGCCCTTAAATCTCAGGTTATGCTTCTGAAAGATTCTACTTTGCTTGTAGTCTTTTAAATTAATTAATGTGGTAAACATTACTATTTTTTTGTCTGAAATTTTGAAAAATATATATTTTTTAATGTTTTGTGGACCAGAAATGAGGCATATATTGCTTAAAGCAAAAACATCATTGGAGACTACTAATTCTAATATTGTTTTTTTGGCTTTGGATAAGCAGCTTGAGACACATACCATGAGAAAATAATAATATGGTAATGTTTTATGGCCAGGCTATTTAAAACTTTAGCAGAAATACTGCTAGGATTAGGATTGCTGCACTAATGGTCAAATTTGTGAAATATGTAAATGAGCCTTAGTTGCACTAAATCCATTTAACCATCATGTAATCTTTGCAACTTATGTCTAAATACAAAACTTGTTACCAGCTGCACAAGCTGAGTCTCATGAAGAGATCTGACAGATATCCTCTAATTCAGTCAGTCTTAGCTGCTTCCATACATGAATTTCAATAATTCATTTTAACAAACATGCTATTTCTCCAATGCTTTTTTGTCTGTGTCTAGAGGTGCAGATAATATTCAGGGAACATCATAAAGAAAAAATCAAATTCCATGCTCCAGAGTTAAGATATATACTTTCTAGTATTTTAAATTATTCCATTCAAACTTTACTTAAAATATATTCAGTACTTAACACAAAAAAATGTTGTTAACGTAAATGTTATTGCTCCAACAGCAATATCTCTTTCAAACACATGAAGTCAAACACAGTTAAGATGAAATTTCTTTATTTTGGATTTCATCTTAAATTTACAAACTGCAATGAAACCTCACAAAAATTCTCCATCTATTACCTATGGTATAAGTATGGAAGATTCTTAATGTTTTCTCTTTGAATGGCAGATCCCGCCCAGATTTTCAAATGTTTATAGGCTTTTGTAGAAATGTGTAAATATCAAACACACGAGATCAATGCATTCTTTTTACTCATGATATTTTATTCCCTTTACAGTAGAGAATTTAACATTATCAAATACCCAGTTTATTAACAGTGATGAATGCAGTTGAACAATCATCTTCTTCCTGGAAATTTAGAGATAAAATTACTTGCCTGATACCCTAGACTAGAGGAAAAAGCAGACAGCATCATACAAGTGAAATAAAATAAGGTACATATGATACCATAGCACATGCAAAACCACTAGAAGATTCTCAGGATTCTTCTTTTCAGATAGTTAAGTATCACAGCTAGAAATTTATAATACAGGTCACATAATGGTGTTGAATAAATTCAGCACACTTGTTGGATGAACTCTGGGCAAACATACAGTAACAATCAAGTGGGAACACCACTGAGGTTAACTTCTCATAGAGCTGCTATTTCTCTCCAACACATTACAGTTTTGTAAGCATTTTCCTTCCCCTCTGAAAGATGCTGATACTAAAATCCTACTAGTGTGTGAAAACACTTAGAAATAAAGTTAACTGTACAAAGTAAACTGGAACCAGATATTTGTAAAACTCTGGGATGCCCAACTGAACAAACCTCTGGTGGGAGGGAAATTTCTGCAGCTTACTATCACTAGATGTAGTGATACTGAAACATTTGTAACTACAGCAGATCAAATTTCAGACACAGACATAGGAATCTAACACTGTTACAGAAACCCTGCCTGACCGACTGCTGCTGCTGCTTCGGAAAGCTTTCAGCAGGTCTTCTTCTCTTTTCCCTTCAGAACAAGGTTTCTCCTCCTGCCGCACAATGTGATCACTGCTTGCCTGACAACACCCTGGTGGTATGAGGTAAAGCCTTTGAAATGTACATGGAGTAGTACCAGAATACTCAATCTTGGAGAAGTCAAATAAAAACCTGTGGTACCCTTTTAAAGAGTTTATGTAACCGCTTTCCCCTCTCAGATGTTCACTTTTTACTTCCGTCAGGGAAACTATTATCACTGATCTGAACTTTGAAGCAGTTGTAGTCAGGAGAGCCTCCCAGAAACCTCTGAAGAAAACAGCAGTTTAGCTCCTGGGAAGAGCAGGCGGCTAATGGCGCCCACCTTGGTGCCGGACACTGCCAGGACACCAGCTGCTGTTCCTGCAGAAGTCTACGCAGCCTGGGGGGAGGCAGGGCACAGGCCCCACCAACAGAGAAGAGGCCCGCGGCTGTGAAGAAGGGGCGCCCACGAGGACCCGCTACCCCGGTCGGTGCCGAGGGAAGCTGCCATTGACCACGCAACTGCTCAGCATTGCTTCACCGCCCGCCTTCTCCGAGCAGCGCGCTTCCCTTCTACAAGATGGCGGCCTTTCCACTCGTCTCCTGTACCGACATGGCGGGGCGAACCCCCCATTGGCGTCCCCACCCGCCGCCCCGCTATAGGCTGAGCCACAGGCTTTCCCCGCCCCCTGCTCCGTGCGGCCTCGCCCCGAGCTGGGAACTACACTACCCAGGGTACCCCGCGCCGGGGTAGTTGCCC
>VXAA01006877.1:428667-475288 GCA_013399115.1 Anseranas semipalmata | reverse complement strand
GAGGCCGCACCTCGAGTCCTGTGTTCAGTTTTGGGCCCCTCACTACAGGAAGGACATCGAGGTGCTGGAGGGTGTCCAGAGAAGGGCAACGAAGCTGGTGAGGGGTCTGGAGAACAAGTCCTACGAGGAGCGGCTGAGGGAGCTGGGGTTGTTTAGCCTGGAGAAGAGAAGGCTCAGGGGAGACCTCATCACTCTCTACAGGTACCTTAAAGGAGGCTGTAGCGAGGTGGGGATTGGTCTCTTCTCCCACGTGCCAGGTGATAGGACGAGGGGGGATGGGCTAAAGTTGCAGCAGGGGAGGTTTAGGTTGGATATTAGGAAAACTTCTTCACTGAAAGGGTTGTGAGGCATTGGAACAGGCTGCCCAGGGAAGTGGTTGAGTCACCATCCCTGGAGGCATTCAAAAGATGTTTAGATGAAGAGCTTAGTGATATGGTTTAGTGGAGGACTTGGCAGTGTTAGGTTATAGGTTGGACTGGATGATCTTGGAGGTCTTTTCCAACCTAAATGGTTCTGTGATTCTGTGAAAATAGGTGCTGTAGTATGTGTACTAAGAACATCTGGATTTTTGCATACCACTCAATTAAATGTATGACAAAGATGATCTGAAAGCAGACAGATATGTGAGACAAAGGCCTTTCAGGCAATGTAACACAGGTTTCCAAAGTAGGAAGAACCTGGCAGATTTTAGTTATTGCAGATTCATGGGTATCAAGTGAGTATATGCTACTTAATTATGCATTTATTAAGAAATTAGCAACATTCATTTTTCCTATGATATTTATTTTAACTGGTATCCTGGATGTCTCTCTGGACTTCTTCAAATTGAAGAATTTGTATTAAAACTGGGGGAAGCTTGTGTCCTCTTCTAGAATTAATTTTCTGTGGTTTAACTCTATTGGCAGAGTATTCCCTGCTTTCCTTCCCTTGTAGCCCATTAGTCTGTTCTGCCTGTGTCCTTATCTTCTGATCTGAAAGAGCATTTTAGTTTGCATAGCATGTCCTTATCTGCATCTCCTCACTTGCATCCTGTGGACTGAATGGTTAGGATCTTTGCCTAACTACTTTGAATTCTTTTAGAATGCAGATGGGCATTAGTTATTATTTTTCTTCTTCCTGTATGTGTGCTTTAAAACATGCATTCACGTGCAAGCAGGAAGACCTTCAGCATTAGTTATGTACCATTTTTCTTTAGACTTAAGGTCTTGGTATATTTTAAACAACATCTTGCTGAATGTGACTTTTCATAAAATGCTGGGAAGAGTACAAGCTGTACTGAGTGCAGTCTTACTGTCTACTGATCTTGTGGGAAGGAATCTCTTTGAAGAAAGGCTGGTATAGGAAAAGATCGCCAAGCTTCTCTCTAAATGTTTATTTTCTTCCTGTGATGCAGATAAATATATATTATATACCTTTATGTTTTATAATTATACATTACAATATTAAAATAAACTAATTATGCTATCAATTCTATTAATCATGAATAATTTATTAAATTATATAATATAGCGTCATGTATAATATATATATAAAAATATATTTAATATATAATAGAAATACATGGCTTTTGAGCAGTCTAACAAATTAATTTGTCAACATACTAATGTTTAGCAGGAAAGCATTACTATTTGCTATTCGTTTCCATAGGACAACTTTCTCTTTCTTTGGCATGAAATGAAGCAAGTGTATTCTTATTGTGGCTTTGTGCCTTTATATTTCATTCTGCAAAAGACTGACCTGTTATTCAAAATAGCTGCCAGTGGAATCAGAGATGCTCAAGACACCAACTGATATGAGATGGTAGCACAAAATGGATGGCAAGAAGCCTTCTTTTCTCCTTGTTTCCTAATCTGTTTTGCTCTGCTTCTTGGGGAGGTACATGTCAGCCTTAAGACAGAGGATTATTAAAAAATGGTAAATCTTGCCTTAGGCTTATGTGATCTTGATGATGTAGATTTCATCAGATGCATCAAGTTTATATTAATGTTTTTTAATGTGCTTATATACATACAACTGCTGTTCTATTTTATGCAGTGTACCAATGATACTGATGAAATACCTTTGTATGGATTCAAATCTGTGCATCGTTTTAATACAGTTCTGTTGTTTCATGAGAAATAGCTTGCTTAAAACCGCGGTATTTTTCTTTTGGAAGGTGCAGAAGACAAGGAACAAACATCTGTGCGAAAGCTTAGTGGTTCAGATGTAATATCTGAAAAGGTAAGAAAGTATTTCTCTGTAAATGAGGTATAATTGCATTATGATAGCCTAATGCCATTTTCCAAACTGTAGTCATACATTTCAGTAGTAGAAGCAGTTAATTCTTCAGTAACAGCACTTTACCAATAGAGCAGTATTTTTAAGCTTTTTCCTGGTAAAAATTTTGGGACAAACAAAAACACACTTATTAAATGACTCTTCTTTGCTTCGTCTCATCCTTTTTTTTTCTTCTCAAGAAGCTGCTTGATGAAGAGGAGGAGATGTCTGAATTGCAGCTTAGGCTTCTTGCGCTTCAGTCTGCTAGTAAAAAATGGCAGCAAAAAGAGCAACAGGTGATGAAGGAAAGCAAGGAAAAATTAACAAAAACGAAAACCATAACGCAGAAAGTCAAAGCCAGTACAAAAGCACATTCAACAAAAAAAACAAGTGCTACAGGTAATAAGTTTAATGTTACTGAAAAAGACTATCAATGACAGGTACTCTGTAATACAAAAGCAGTATGTTGTGTGAAACAGTGGTTGATGAGCTGTTAATCCTTCTAGAACCCTCTTCATCTACTCAAAGCTGCTGAGGAATCTAGGAGTTGGGGAACTGTTTAGTTAAGGTAGAGTTAATTGCATATCTTTCTATTTACAGCCAAGCAAGCTTTGAGGAAACAACAGACAAAGACATCAAAGAAGATGCAGCAACAAAAGGAACAAGACAGGCGTCAGAAAGAGGAAGACCAGAGGAAACAAGAAGAGGAAGAAGAGAGACGAAAGAGAGAAGAAGAAATCAGAAAAATTAGGGACCTCTCAAATCAAGAAGAGCAGTACAATCGGTTTATGAAGCTAGTTGGAGGAAAGAGGAGATCAAGAAGCAGGGTAATTAATTTGTAGTATGATATTCAGGTGTTATCTTTGGGATTCATGACTGATTTCTGTCTTTATGCCCCCTCCTAATTTCACCCTCACCTACACTTACTTAACCCCTTTAAAAAAAAAAAAAAAACTCAAAGTATTTCAGTGGTTATAGTGCTTTAATCCCTTCCTAGATAGGCATTTCCTTCCATTTTGGTAAGATCAGTTTTGTACGAGTTGCACATTTGCCTTCCCCTACCTGCCAGACTCTGAAGAGCTCCAGTTCTAAAACTGGCTGTTTAGTTTTAAAGTCACTACCTGCAATGGATTTGATTAAAAGTTGATTTTCAGTTTGTTTTTTTTTGAATAAGCTGAGTAAATTGTATTTATAAAGTAATTAGAGACGGGCACTTATGTCTTCTAAAATTTACTTTTAATTGGTTTGCTCTAAAAGAATAACATAAGATCAGCTAAATAAAATACACTTCTTGGTGTGTTTAGTCTTCAGATACAGACTTGAGATGGTCTTTGGATAAGCAGTCTACGGATAGTGCGGGAGGCATATATCAGTATGATAATTATGATGAAGTTGCTATGGATACAGATAGTGAAACTAACTCTCCAGGTAAGACTAATTTACAGTTTTCTTGTATGGTGATTGGTTTAAAAAAAAGTTGGAAATGAGTTATTTTAGAAGGAAAATCATTCTTTTGAGATATGACGTGCAGTACTAACATTTTAATGTAAGCTAGTTTTGTCTTGTTTTAGTACTGACTTTTTCCCTTTTCATCTCTGCTGTAGTGATACCTTGAAAGTCTTCAAGGTTATACTATTCGCACTGCAGCACTGTGAGATCTATATTTCACATTCCAAGGCAGTTGTGGAGAAAGCAGGGGCCCCTGGGTGTTGACTGGATAGAGAGCAGCTTTGCAGAAAAGGGCCTGGGGGTCCCTATGGACATTAAATGGAACATGAGTCAGCAGTGTGCCTTTGGGTGTTAAAGGTGAGCAGCAGCCTGGGTTGTAGCACTGAGAGACTATAATGGAGGGGACCAGGATTGAGGGAAGCGCTTATTGCCCTCTGTTAGCGACTTACGAGACTGCATCAGTTTTTCTTTGCCAGTATAAGAAAGATAATGACTTATTGGAATGAGTCTAACAGAGGACCTGAGAGTTCATTGGGGACTGGAGCATGTGTTTCATGGAAAGAGACTGGGAGAGCTGCATTTGTGTTGAGAAGGCTGAGGAAGGTCTTTGCTGCTGTCTTCAACTACCTAGTGGGTAGTTATAGGGAAGATAGAGCCAAACTCTTCTGTGCAGCGTGCAACAGGACAAGGGGCAACACTTAAGTTGTAACAAAAGAAATTTTGAATATTAGATACAGGGGCAAGTGTTTTCACAAAGGATGGTTGAACACTAGGACAGGTTGCCTGGAAATGTTGAGAGATCTCCGTCCTTAAAGATATTTGGAACTTGACTGGACAAGACACCTAGCAAACTTTGGGGCCAGCCTTGCTTTGAGCACCTGTGTTAGAGCAGGTGACTTTAGAGCTCTCTACCAACCTAAATTATGTAATGACTCTGAGTTTGAGGTGCTTTTAAGGTATTCAGGCTTCCTTGTTCCATCTGAAAATGCTGAAGAAAGTGGAGTGTTGCAAAAGCTTCATTAAGCATAATTCTTTACTGGTTGTGTTCATTGTTTTGATTTTCACCTTCCATTTCTTTATTTTCATTTTTTTTCATTTTTCCATTCTTGTCAGCCTTCCTCCTACATTAGTTTGCTAAAACAGTGCTCCCCTGTTGCCTTAGACTTGTAAGCTATATGACTCTTTTGTTAATGAAGCATCTCAAGCTCAGGCTGGGTAGAGAATGGATTGAGAGCAGCTCTGAGGAGGACTTGGGGGTGTTGGTTGATGAGAAGCTCAGCGGTTCAGATGAGAAGCTGGCTTTGCACACTTGCAGCCCAGAAAGCCAACTACATCCTGGGCTGCATCAAAAGAAGCTTGACCAGCAAGTGATTCTCCCCCTGTACTCTGCTCTTGTGAGACCCCACCTGCAGCACTGCATTCAGCTCTGGGGACCCCAGCACAGGAAAGACGTGGACCTGTTGGAGTGTGTCCAGAGGAGGGCTTAGGATGACCAAAGGGCTGGAGCACCTCTCCTATGAAGAAAGGCTGAGGGAGTTGGGGTTGTTGAGCCTGGAGAAGAGAAGGCTCTGGGGAGACCTTATAGCGGCCTTCCAGTACCTAAAGGGGGCCTACAGGAAAGCTGGGGAGGGACTCTTTGTTAGGGAGTGCAGTGATAGGACAAGGGGTAATGGCTTTAAACTGAAAGAAGGCAGATTTAGATTGGATATAAGGAAGAAATTCTTTACTCAGTGGGTGGTGAGGCACTGGAACAGGCTGCCCAGAGAAGCTGTGGATGCCCCATCCCTGGGAGTGTTCAAGGCCAGGCTGGATGGGGCTTTGGGCAACCTGGTCTGGTGGGAGGTGTCCCTGCCCATGGCAGGGGGGTTGGAAGTGGATGATCTTTAAGGTCCCTTCCTACCCAAACCATTCTGTGGTTCTAGTTTTGTTTCAGAATTCAGTGTCAGCTGTGTGTTTAGTCTGCCTCTGTCCTAATTTGTATTTTATTTTTGGTGAGCAGGACTCACTGTGATACATAGTTTAAGAAGGCAGATTCTTGCAGATTAAATGAAATATGAGGGCTAAATCATCCTGAATCATTACCTTAGTAGTACTGTTTGGGAGCACTCGTATTTCATATGTAAAATAGAAACTGCGGAGTAAACTACTTTTTTGTGTGTGAAATAAATGCACCGTGCTGTCTTGAACTGACTTACAAAGTTCTGATTATTAAAAAAAAAAAAATCTTCCTCAGTTGAAGTGTAAGCTTGAGTTGTTTAGTATTTCTTACACTCATTTGTTTTTATTACAGCTTCCTCTCCAGCACAACCTCCTTTCTTTGAGTGTCCAATAGGATATTTTCCACCTCCAGTACCACCAATTTCCTTGCCACTGCCACCTCCAATTCCAGTAAGTAATTTTGAAAGGAATGCTTTTGAAAATGTTAATAATTCTCATTTTGTGTCTTATTTCTAATGCTAAAGTTAGGATTAAATTTAGTTTCTGTGTTTGATAAAATTCTAAACTATGTGGCGACTTCCTTTATCTGATAGTCGTGTGGTTCCTTTTTTGAAACTTTTTCTGCTACTTTTTGATCAAGTTTCTGTTCAATGAAAGTTCTCCTTATTGAACTAAAATTTTCTCTTCATTGTTTAGTAGCGCTATACTGTTTCTTAACATCAAGCAAAAAAAGCTTTTTACCTGGGGGTGGGTGGGGACTGTAGCTCATCACAGTCCTTTCAAAGTCTGTGCCTTTTGACTACATGCTGTCTTCGCACAACAGAGTTCCCATGAAAATGGAATTTTTTCCCCACCACTTTTCTTCAGTGAACAATTTTTATTCTTCTTAGGAAAGCAATAGAAACTTGCTGTTCCCTGTCATGACAGCCTCTGAATTTTTGACCAAGGAAGCCTGTAATTTTGTTGACTAAGACAAATTTCTGAAACCTTTTCAGGACTGTCCTGAAGCAGTGTGGTATAATTCATTGGCCCTAACCTATCAAGTAATCCATATTTCTGTGGCTAGACTATCTCTCCTTTTGGATTTTCATTTATAGTTTGTATGTTTGCACTACTTTCACCATCCAAATGTAATCTTGTTGTTTCCATCCTTTTTTGGGTCATTACAAGTGTTTAGCACCAGCCTTCGACATTAGTCTAAACCCACTGCAGTTTGAATTAGTTTTAAACCATGAAATAATTTAGGTAGCATAACCTCTACTAAATAATCATAAAGAAATAGTAAACTTCAGAAGTTTCAAACCTTGATTTTCCTTTTTATCTCAGCCTGTACCATCTCTGAGTCAACTTTATGTGGAAGGTATTTCTTGTGTTTCTCTTGAGCCGCCTCCACCTCTTCCACCTCTTCCACCTGAAGAGCCTGAACAGCCACCAAAACCTCCATTTGCAGATGAGGAAGAAGAAGAGGAGATGCTCTTAAGAGAAGAATTACTAAAATCTCTAGCTAACAAACGAGCTTTCAGATCTGAGGTACTCCACTGGTTTTTGAATGTAAACCTCTAGATGGCATTCTTGGCCAAAACTTAAATGTGACCTGCTAAATGAGGATTACAGGCTGCCTTTCTGATGACTTAAAAACAAACAAACAAAAAACCCCAAACAACACAACAAGAAATCAGTGAATTTCCATCTCCCTCTGTCCCCCAAAAGAAACCAAAACAAAAAACACCCCAGGATACCCTTTGAATTCTAGCTTGCAGCGTATCATTTGTGAAGGAATTATGAAGCTTCAAGGTAGCAAAACCTTGAGTATGTTGAGGGAAATGGGGTTTTTATTTTCTGCAAAACTGTTTGTTGCTCAACTTTGAGACAAAGTAGTTGGGAGACACCTGCAACTTCTAATGGTTAAGGTGTTTGGTGTGTTTTTTTTGTGAAGGAAAGTTTGTGGTTTTGGAGATTATTTTTGATTTTATTAAAAGCTCACCAGTCTTTTGCAGTTGACCTGTGAATAGCTTAAATATTCTTGCATGCCTTTTTGGCAGCATTGCAAGATTTGTCTAATATATTTGGATAGTCTGTTCCATACGTGTCTCAGAACTTGAAATTATGATTTAGGCAATATCTCATTTATGCTTACATTTCCACGTCTTTTAAAATAGCTGTGTATAAAGTATGTTTTTATGACTGTATTTTTGTTTTATTTTGTTAGGAAACCTCAAGTAACAGTGGTCCACCTTCCCCTCCTGTTCCAGATAATTTGCAGTCCGTGCCAAGAAGCAATCTGTCTGCTGTCAGTATTAATACTGTCTCTCAGCCACGGGTACAAAATACAAAGTTTGTTAGAGTACCAAGGCCCCCACGAGCAGTGATCACAGTAAGGAAGTATTGGTTCTTTCTCTTACTGAGACTGCAAGTTGAAGTTGTACTCAATTTGGGTGAACAGCAAATAGATGAGATTTTTCTTTTCTAGTGATAAAGCACAGAATGGTGGAGCTTCAGTTAAACACTTGGATTGTTACCAATTTTGATAATCCACATGCTCTTCTAGAAAGAATTTGACACTGAATTAAGAATGTAACAGCTTAAGAGGGCATCAAAACACACCTGAAAAAAAACACACACGTGAAAATGTCTCAGCATGTCATGGAGAGATCCTGCATTACAGCTGAGGCTGTGGTTCCACTACAGTTGAAGATAATCTTACTGAAGGCAGCGTTTTGGTGGTTGCCTGGTGCTGCTTTACTGATTGTTAAACCACACATTGCTGAACCCCATTAGAGTAACACCCCTCCCCACTGTCAGCTTTTCCCTAGAAGAAGAATGAGGAGTGGATTTAGGGACAGTTTATGCTCCCCTACTGTGCCAAAACCAGTTTGGCAGCTTTGGTCTGTGAGTACTGAGAGCCATTGGTAGGGAAGTGTTATATCGGGCATTTGAAGATGTGGAGAAGGGTGGGATGCCCACTTTGATCAAATTAGATTTCCACGGAACTATAGCCAGAGAATAATTAGGTAGGGAGAGTCAGTGCTTTGCTCTGTTCTCCTGCACCAATGAAAACTGGAATTTTACCCATATACTGTGCTGTGGTCGTGCAAAAACTGCAACTGTAGTACATTCAGAAGTAGTAGATATGATTCTTATTCTGATAATTGTCCAGAAAGAGAATATCAGAAAGAAAGGAATGTAGAAATTGAATAAACACCACTTCAAAAAGTAGAGTTTTTTTTTGTTTTTTTTTTTTTTTTTGGCGTGTGCTTTAAATCACATTAGAAACTTTGCAGATGTCCTGTCCTGAGGTAAAGGTTAATCTGTATTTAATTGTCCAGACATGAACTGGGAGGTGGGAAGAGAAGTCCTGGAAATGTCAGCTGAAGCTGCTGCTTTTCCACGTGCGGCTCCAGAGCATCTGAGGCTAATCTAAACTGCTTTGTTTCTGCATCATTCTTTGTGCTGGAATTGGCAGTCATCTGATCTTCAGTGAGCTCGTTCAGTTAGTAATGTGGGTAAAATGTGCTTAATCTTGTAGCCTATGTTCTTTATGTGCAGTTGGTGTTCTGCCAGTTTAACTGCCTGAGCAGCTCACTGCAAGGTCAGCTAAGTATAACTGTGGGACAAGAGGCATCAGAAGTGTGTGGAGGAGTCCTGGTCTTGTACGTCTGCCACAACATTTCTAATGCAGACTTGATTGTTACCTTTCAGTTTACTTATAAAAATTGCATGGAAGTGGCAGGTGATAATTTTCCTTAACACCGAACTAATTTATGAAGTATAGGAGTGAAAGGTTTGAGATTCATGTGTTATGACCATGGAGCCATAAATACGCAACAGATACTTGGGAGTAGGTTGAAAATGTTGGAGTGCCATTCATGTTACAGTATCAAGGATGGGTGCTAGGGGAGATGCACAAATTTTTAGTTTTTTCATACAGCGTGGAATTGGTGTATGTTGTTGTGCCATACTAACAAAGGATTTTAACATCCATTTTCTCTTCTAGTAAATATGTAATCAGTCATATCTCTAACTTTTTCTTCTAGATATAAAACTTTTTTTGTTCTTCCCCACAGCTTCCAAAACACAAGTCTGTTGTGGTTACGTTAAATGATTCAGATGATAGTGAGTCTGATGGAGAGCCATCTAATTCAACTAACAGTGTATTTGGAGGACTAGAATCCATGATAAAAGAAGCAAGGAGAAATGTCGAGGTAAACTATCAGTTTTTAATAGGCTTATTTTGTAATTATTTTGCTATGTATACAGAATTTAGACTTTCAAATTGGGTCAAGAAATAATTGGATTACATCAGTAAAGGTCAAGAGTAGGTAATTACTCCCATCTGGACTATTACATTATAATTTGGTTTGCACAAGGTAATTAAAACCTTTTTTTGGTTAAGATGGCATCCTGGAGATACAATATGTAACATACAGATACAATATAATATATTTTGGTTTCATTTGCTTCAGTTCAAACTCAATACATAATTAATAGCAGGAAAAACATTGGTGTAAAAGATCTTACTAACTTTGAACAGCTTTAAGTTTGTGCTGAAAAACTGCTTAAAGATAGCAGTTAATAGCTGTATTTTAAACTTGTGTGAATAATATTGACTTGGACTTCTTTGTAAAAGGCCTCAAAAATCAAAGCCCCTCCAAAGTCAGAAAAAGAAAATGATCCAATGAGAACTCCGGAGGCTCTACCAGAAGATAAGAAGATAGAATACAGACTTTTAAAAGAAGAGATTGCCAGGTACAACTGAGTTTAATTGTTGCCAAAGTAAAATGTGTATTCTTTGTAGTTCTTGACTAATGTATTTATTCCAGGCTGGATGTGGCACTGGGCAGCCTGCTCCCGTAGTTGGCAACCCTGCCCAGAGCAGGGGGGTTGAAACTAGATGATCTTTAAGGTCCTTTTCAACCCAGGCCATTCTATGATTCTATTTCTGTAATCAGAAGAAAAATAAGAGTTTGAAGACCTTGCCATTACCTGCAGTTTTTCCACCATCAATTTTTAACAGGACAACCTTAGGAGTCTAAAAGTCCTTGGACTTGAACTGATTGGCAGTAGATGATTGCAGTTGTGGAAAGTTCTTTTTCTTTCAACTTGAAGTCTTGCACTGCTACTTTTTTTTTGAAGATTAAAGCAATTTGGAATGAACTGAACATCTTTGCTTTTAACATCTGTTTTAGTCGTGAGAAGCAACGTTTAATTAAATCTGATCCACTGAGGAACAATTCATCTCCTGCAAATTCTGATGGTGAAGTTGATGGGATTGGGAGAATAGCGGTAGTGACAAAACAAGTTACAGAAGCAGAAGCAAAGCTGAAGAAAAACAAGTAAGTCTTTCTCTGTCACATGTCCTACCTTGTTTAGTTAGAAGGGTGAAGGTTTTACGTATATGTATCTTTAATGTGTAGTTGTTGAAGAACAGCAAACTTGTCTTGAATTCAGCCTTGAATTCTGTTGCTGTACAAAAGGAGCTGTGTGTGTTATATGGCCAGTGTGGTGTTTGGTAACTTGTAAACACAGTCACACTGTCTGTTTTCAGCTGCAGTTACGTTCAGTGACTAGAACTTCATCTATGCTACCTAAGAACTCTGAAATATGAAAAATGAGTGTGGTTTTCATTACTCAGTACACTTTGAGGGTAGCATGTTTTGATGGGATATGCCTGATATAAATGAATTGATATTTTCTGCAGAATAGGCATGCTGTTTGAAGCTTTTCCTGTACATCTTTTCTCTTTTAGCATGCCTCTTCCGTGTTTCTCACCCTTCCAAGTCACTGTGGCAAAGATCACAGAATCACAGAATCATTTAGGTTGGAAAAGACCTCCAAGATCATCCAGTCCAACCTATAATGAATTCTCTCAGGTTAAAATATGTCTTATACAAGGAAGTATATCAGAGTTTGTCTCTTAGAATTCCCTTTTTTCTAAACTACACAGTAACTCATGATTTTTCATTCACCTTTCCCTCTTTAGAGCTTTACAAAGCCTCTTCAGAAATAGTTTTGTGATTGTATTTATTCTCTCTGTTGAAGAAATTGCCCAATCTTTAATAGATGGACTGAGATAACGTTGACAACATGACATTTGAAATTAGCAAAGAATTGTAAATCTGAACCACAAGATGAAAGAAATGGGAGTTGCAGGAAGTATGGATAGGCTGGACAAATAATTAATAATTAATTAGGATAATAATGAAATTGTCCTCAGGGACCCAGACCATTTAGCTGTCAGTGGAATTCATAGTATTTATGGTACTAACAGAGACATCCCTACTGATGAAATTATCCAATCATTTCTGATTAATCAGATATAGCATTATTGAACTACTAAAATAAAAAGTGAATAGTTCTTAAAATTGATATTAAAAAGCTATGCCTGCTATGTGGCATGCCTACCACAATGTTCTAAGTGTTTTCTGTAATAAGCGAAGAAATTCAGTTTAATTTAGTAGTGTAGCATGCCCTGAGGGGAGCAGAAGTATTTTCAACAAAGAGGAAACATCTGCAAAGACCCTTATTTATAGAGGCATGGGAGAAATAGACTCACGTGCTTATGAAGTTAGAAAAGAATAATTCTTTCGTAAGTGCTTTGCATCCTTTTCTGCTTTTGTTGTCACTTTATCATTTAGTGGACTTGTGAAGAAACTGGTTTGTGTTCAGACGTAGATAGCACATTCTTCTCCCCCTTCCTTTATTCACTTCCATCCATCCAAGTCTTTATCTTCCTCACTTTGATGCAGAGCTTTATCTTTAATTACTCTGCTGTTGTGCTTTCATACACGCCTCAGGAGATTACAAGATTTCCAGGGCACAAGTATGTGCCCTATGAAAGAATGGGCTTGTTACTTAACAGAAAGCAAGAACATATGGGTTTTTGGATATCTTAATGTTAAAAGCAGTATTAAAATAGGCCACTTGTTTACCTTCCCCCGTCTTTATAAATAAGATGTTTTCATCTACTTTGAACTGCAGAACTTGGGTACTGAAATCTTTTGTATATAATATGAATGATTAATGTGTCATGGATGTTAAGACTATTTGGAGAAACTTAGCTCTTTGTCGCTCATCAACAAACATAATTCTAAGTTCTTAAATAACCAAGGTTTCAGAGGAGAAATATCTCCAAGAGACGTATTTCTGGAAAAAAAAATTGTTACATGACTTTTCTACTTTTAGACTTCTGTTGATGAAGGATGAATCTGTATTGAAACATTTGTTGCAACAAGAGGCCAAGAAGAGAGAGAATGTTCGAATTGCTGAAAATAAAATTAACAAATTGGCTGAACAGCTACAAGCAACAGAGAAGATCTTGAATGCTAATAAGATGTTTCTCAAGAAGCTTCAGGAACAAGTAAATTCTGAAATGTTTCTATTTACTGTAGCTAGAAATCTTGGAATGGGAAGCTTGACTTTTGGAGGTAGTAGGCTTGCTTTGGAGAAATAATTCATTCCCATGTGTTTTCTAATTATTTTATTATCTGGTCATATCTGAAAACTTGCATCTTACTATTGTATTTCTTTCTTTTTTTCAGATTCATAAAGTTCAGCAACGAGTAACAGTAAAAAAAGCTCTGGCATTAAAATATGGGGAAGAACTTGCTCGAGCAAAAGCAGTAGCAAGTAAGGAAATTGGGAAACGAAAACTGGAGCAAGATCATCTTGGAGTAAGTCTGCTGCATGCTCTTAAGCAATGTTGTACTTGAAAAGCAGTAGCAATTTTGATTAGGAAACTTTGTTCAGATGGGATATCGGAAAAACAGGAAAACGTTTCAAAAGCACTAGGAATCTTCCTAATTTGTTTCCTCTGTTTTTGAGAATTCAACAGAGAAAGAATCAAACATTAAAAAAAGAAAATTGTTCATAGTTATGACATTTGCCAGAGAAGTGTCATTATTATATAGATTCTGTTATTTATCTGTGAAGAAAGAAAATTACTGTCTCTAAACATCAATGATCTCATTAAAACTAGCAAAAGCATTGAAGTGCAGAGCTGATTTTGTTACTTTGAAAAACAAACTATAGAAAAAACAGGCCTATGTATTTTTTGTAAATTTTTCTTTTTTTGTTTTTTCCCATGTATACCTGTTTTGTAGCTCACCTTTCAAATGTGACCAGAACTTCTGTTGTGCACATGATATAGGGTGATCTTTATTGAAAAACCTGCAAACATGCCAGTTGAATTGTGGGAAACTTTTGTGGTTTTCATGCTGTTTGTTGAAATCTTCTGGCAAGATTTTAAAAATATCTTTATAAACTCCGGGTTAAATATCGTGCCCATGTTTAATTTACCTCCTGTCAATAGATCAGTAAATGTGAAAATGAAATAAAGGGATTTTTTTCTTTTCAGCCAAACAAAATGTTGAAATTGGAGAGCTCCCCTGCATCAAGTCCAAAAAAGCATTCAGCAGAATTGATTGCATTAGAGAAAAAACGACTGCAGCAATTAGAGTATGAGTATGCTCTGAAGATTCAGAAATTGAAAGAGGCCCGCGCACTTCAAACCAAGGAACAATCCGATATTGCACCTCAGGCAGAAGAGGAATCTGAATTTGCATTACCTCAGCCATCACTTCATGATCTCACACAGGATAAATTGTCTTTGGACAGTGAAGAAAACTACTTTGAGGATGAAGTTCTGTCTAATTCAAACCGAGAACGTAGGAGATCTTTCAGAGAATCTAATTCTTACACTAAACCAAATCTTAAACACATGGATACTCCAAAACAAGAAACTATAAACAAAGTTTCTAAAAAGGCAGCAGAGGAGCCTGAGCTGTTCCTTGGGTTGAATATTGATGAACTGAAAAAACTTTATGCTAAAGCTGACAGCTTGAAAGAGCTGTTATTGAAAAGTACTGCCTTTATAGTTCCTAAGGAAGATGTATTGTGTGGTCAGGTAAATGCTTTAAAAGTAAATACAAGGGTGGCTTTTATTAGGTTGTATTGCAATTCCTATATATCTATTTGTCTGTTTCGTAGGAAATTTCAGTGGATATGGATTTTGTTACATCACAAAATAAACAAACTGAAGCAAAACCGTTTCCATTTGGACCGTATCATAGTCCTCTTCTAGTATTTAAATCCTACAGGTATGGAGACTAACAGCTGTTTGATTTCTGTATATACATGTTCTTCTTAAAGTAGTCTTCACTGCTTTTCTTTTATACGTGTACAGGAAGACAAGTTGTGATGAGAAACTTGACTATTCTGTAACAATCTTCTCTAGTTAGGGAAGTTAATGATTTTAGGTACTTGCTGTGTTAAGCAGATATCCCTTACTTTTGTGCAGTATGCTGGTTTTATTGCATACTGTTCCCTGTAACTGCATTGTTGTTGATATAACCAAGTTCAAACTTAATAGTTAAGTGTTAAGGAGGAATGACCGCAATAATTCATCTTGAGTTAAAGTAGGCACCTGCAAGTGTAATCAATTTGACACATCTGTCTTTTGACCAAAAAGAGAGCCTTTTCGTAGTTACTAACTTTTAGAAAACAAGATCTAGAATTTCAGTTGGAGCAGTTGAATCTTATCACGTGCTTCTGGCTTTTTCTTCTCCGCTGTAAAGTAGCAAAAGAGGGAGGATTTTTACAGAAGTATTCATTTTATCTTAGTGTAGATGTAGGCTTCTTTAGGGAGCTAGAACTCCCAAAGTTGACGTAGTCAAACTTTAGCTACAGATTTAAAACAAGCATTAGTCTACTCAACTCACTGTTCTTTGTTTGTTCACACATTCTGAAAACCTGTTGTGGATTTTTTCAGGTTAATCCTTTAATGGTTCTCCTTGTACTTCTATTTGACATTGATCTAGTGCTCATTAGAGCATGGGTACAGTTTTTCTAGAACTAAACTGAAGTTTAATTTCAGTAATTTGCTTTCCCTACTGGGTGATTACTACATTTCATGGCTTTACATGAATGAAGTTCTGCATGTAAAAGAGAGGAGAACATTAGAGCAGAATCTGTTTAGAAGTACTTTTTTGTTCCCTTCCTTTCCCGCTGTTTTCCACCTGCTTCCTATGTTATAGGTTAGCGATGTTTTTGGTTGGTAGTAGGGTTTTGGAAATAACGAGCTTTAGTACTGAAAAAGTGATTTTTTTTCAAACAGGTTTTGTTGAATAAAACTAATGTCTTTGTATGCTTTGTCACAGTAATTCACTATTTCATTTTAGGTTTAGTCCGTATTTTCGAACGAAGGAAAAACTGTACCTCAGTTCAGTAACCTATAGCAATATGATTGAGCCAAAACAGTGTTTCTGCCGTTTTGATTTAACAGGCACATGTAATGATGATGACTGTCAGTGGTGAGTTCTCTTTAATTTGATTCATTTGAACTACATCTGTTCTAGATGTCTGATTCAAGACCAAAATAGGCATGGTTTTCATTTCTTCAAAAGGTCTGGATTTATGATCCTATGGACAAGTACTAGGGAAAAAAAAAGTTTAAATACCCTATTTCAGATACTTGGTTGGCAGTAAAAAAAAAAAAAAAAATCTTGTATCTAAGCCATGAAGAAAGGAGGCGTTTTAGATATGTTTTTTAAAAAAAAAAAAGGCAGTATGGACTGTTAAGGAGTATTTCATACCTTGTGTGCCTTGTAATTCAGACAGGGCTCCTCTTCCTTTATGGCTTCAGCATAACGTTAAACCATCATGAAGATTTGGGTAGTGATTGAGAAAGTTAAGCACAGTAGAAATGTATCGTGATGCTAATGGACATAAAGCTTATAGCAAATATTAAGCAATGTAAGAAAATACTATTGTTGTAGTGGAATTCTGGTTTTCTGGGAAAATACTGGCTAAGTTATTCTTTGAAGCCTGGTGTTAAATATTGTTAAAAATATTTTGGAAACAATGTTACACAGTATATTTTTAAAAGTTGGTAGAAGAACAAATGGATACAAATCAGTCATGAATCAACTCAATTTGGAAACTTCTAACTACTGGAAAAATATTATAGGAGTGCACTTCAGCTTTTTTTGCCCTTTTTGGTGGTAGAAAGCTTTTTCAGATCAGCTTGTAGCTGTTATCAAACCATACTTTGAGTCCTTCAAACACAAAGTTATACCTAATTCTTGTAACTAACCCGTTTCAACCAGAAAGTTCTAAATGCTGTGTTCCTGTGTTAGGGCAAAGTGAGTGTGTAGAGGCTTACTCTAATGAGCAAGGCTGCACTGAAATAAGGAAGGCTAGGAATAAGTTATTGATGCAGGCTTAAGTTTAGAGAAAGGGTCAGAAACATTTAACAAATTTTAAACCAGGCTGTATTGTTTTACATGCATATCATTTTCTTTACGCCTTACCCTTGTGTGTACTGAAAACAACTTTCTAATTATGGGCCTTACTAAATTGTTGCTATGATAAGTATTTTAATTGCTTATTTGTTTATTTTAGGCAGCACATGAAAGATTGCACTCTGAGCCGAAAGCAGCTGTTTCAGGATATTCTGTCTTACAATCTAGAACTGATTGGCTGTTCAGAAAAAAGCACCGATGAGGAAATCAGCACTGCCACAGGTTTTTAAGAATCTTTTGCTTACTTTTGCATTTAAAGATTTATTTCTGAAGGGAATGGCTTTCATTAAAAGCTCTGGGAGCAATACTTTGATGTAAAGCAGTGTGTAAAATGCTGCTGTATGGGAAAAAATGTTTCTCTGTTGTCCAATTCAGTACGCAGTAGTGGGTTACCTTAGTATCTTTACAGAGAGAAAAATTCATATTGATTTGTTGAATGTTTTCACTCAAAAAAATAAAGGACTGCTGGGGTTCAGAGGAGGGGCAGGACTGGGGATAGAATGTTGCCCTCTCTTTCCTCACTTCTTTTTTTGTAACTACTGGACTGTTTTGTTTCAGCGGAGCTGGAATTCTGCAACAATGCAGTTGCCATATAGGCAACTCAAGAGAACTTGTTCAGTTTTTGATTTGTGTTCCGGTGTGTTAAATTACCCTACCTCTTGAAGCAGTCATACTTCATGAATTCAGCATAGGTTGTGTTAAATTGCTCTTAAGTTGCCTATCCATTTTCATTTATGTGTTTACCTAAGATACGAATGTTCTTATTTCAGAAAAATATGTTGAAAAACTTTTTGGTATAAACAGAGACCGTATGTCAGTGGATCAGATGGCTGTTCTTCTGGCCAGCAATGTCAATGAGAGTAAAGGTCACAGTAAGTAACTTTCTTGATGAATCAAATACAATATAAAATTTTTAAATTATATAGGTACCTTAATGACTTTCTAAACCAAGAATATTCTTTTTTTATTTTGTCTCATAGTTTAATTATGCTTATTGTAGATTAAAGACCAACAGAGTTTGTTTTAAGGCCATAATGCAATAGTTCTGGAGTCCAATTTGAAAATGTGACTTGTGTACTTGAGAACAGATTTTAATACTGTTGAAACTTATATATTTGTGTTGCACTTGAGGAATGTGTTTATCTAAAATCTTTATTGGCAAAGACATCTTAATCTTGAATACAGAAAAGAAAAGATAACTTCTATTCTGCTTGCTTACAGCACCTCCATTTACAACATGGAAAGATAAAAGGAAATGGAGACCAAAGTACTGGAGAAAACCTCTGTTAGATAGTAGCAGCAGTGAGGAGGAACAGTCTGTTGGACCTATTAAATATGGTAATCCAGAAGTGTGGCATCCATTCAAAAAGAATACCGAGGAAAAATACCTACCAACCTCTTCCCGCCACCTAATTCTTAAAGTGGTTCTTAAGAAAACCGTTGTTTTCTATAGCTCTTTTGACTTCTTCACATTTTCTGAATGCAAACTTTCTTTTGCATAATATTTTGAGTAAAGCTTGACCTTAATTTGTGATACTTCCAAAAGAAAATCTAGTATAATGTGAGACTGGAAGTCTAAATGGAATCTCTACCTACCTATTCTTGGAAGGGAGCACGGGGAATATTCCACCTTTGCCAAAGGACTGTGTTAGATTCCACCCCCCCCCCAACTGTAAAAAGTAGTATAACTTCATGTGTTAACTTAAATTTGTAGAGTTAATCTTTTGGTGATGAGGTCAAGAGGAAAAAAAAGCTCCTCTTAAACATCATTTGAGACTTCGAAGCTCGCTTGAGCATCAGTGACCTGACAGAGTTTCACATGTGACTAATACTAGTGGGAACTTTAGGATTTGTTAGCAAATCCTGTATAAATGATTTTTGAGATAAACCGTTTTTGTCAGGTGTGTCCATTCCCTAATTCTGCTTGACTGGTGTCTTTTGACCAAAGCAGTCTTTACTGTTATTTATTTCTTGCCTTCACATGTGAGATATGACCAGTTTTCTAAACAGTAGTTTTACATGTTAAAAGATGCTGAAATAACCATAATTTGCTCTTGTCAGTGGCTATATTTGTTATATATAAATGTCACTCCTTCTATGAGTTCTAACGTGACGAGTCACTTCTGTTTTGAAAACAAAGATACCTTTTTTTGTTTTCATTTGCAGCCCACCCTACAGAACATAAAAAAAGAGTTCCAGCTCTTGATGCTGTGGTGACTCCAGATGATATCCGATATTTTACAAGCGAGACTGATGACATTTCCAACTTGGAGGCAAGTGTCCAAGAAAACCCGTGTGATGTACAACTTTGGATTAAACTTGCATACAAATACTTGAATCAAAACGAAGGGTAAGTCTGCTTTTTAAATTTGATTTTGTGCTTTACCCATGCTACCATAATCAAGTTTCCTTTCTGATGTTAAAAACCTTTCCACAAATAATTTATTACATAAAAGCAGGTTAAAAAAATAGATTTCCTACTATACATGGTGTGGTATGTGAGTAATAAATTTAAATATCAGTTCATCTTTAGGTAGGTTCTGATTCAGAATGGAAGCTGTTGGAAAGTAGTGTTGGAGGAATAATTGTTCGTGTTTGAAAAGTGTACGACCTAATGTCCAGGATTACAGTGGAATGTTGTACTTCCAGTGTTAAAGTAGTGGATCAATAAGCTCACATCAATTTCTCCTCTACAGAATAAAAATGGTTGGAATGTTTGAAATGACTTTGATCAGAAAGATTTCTTACAAGAACAGTTCGTCTGTATGGTTTTATCCATGTAGAAATTGTCCAGTTGAACACTCAGTTTCTTCATAATTTTCCTCTTGGATTTCTGAGTTTCTCTAGCTTCTTTCCTCAAATTACTCTGCGGAGTATACTATTTTTTATTAGCGATCAGCTAATTTGACTAGGAATTCTGTCAAGATGGTTTCATTCTACAGATTGATTTTAACAGTGAGGTAGAGAGGAGTTGTGGGGAGAACAGCTGTTGCAGGGAGGAAAGGGAGTGGAGAGGAGTAGGTCTTTTAAAAAGCCATGTGTAAACAGTGGATAATGGAAAACGTTGTAAAAGAAAAATTTAGTTGTATCAATAGCTGCTTGAACACTAGAATGGAGGAGTGTATGCTCGAAGTTGTTTGAATTACTGTGTATTAGTAACAAAACACTACCTGAAGCGTGGAAAGGCCAGTGCACAAAGAAAATACTACCAGCAAGTGGCAGAGTAAAGAGAGAGAGTGTTTTCTGAAATAAAAGCATAGTTGGAAAAAGACCAAAAAAAAGGGGTGGGGGGTAGACACCTAATAGAAGGTGATGCATCCTTTTTTCGTAACCTATCTTCCCCAAGCCTACTTTGGTCTTACTCTTAAATTGAGTGTTTTGTAGATAGCAGCGGTTCTAGGCTTTTCCTGATGTGCACTGCTAAGAGAAGGAGTAGGGAGGAGGTTTAAGTCTTATACATAATTAATTGTTTTAGTCTTACTGTGGAACATGTGTTTTTTCCTCTCATAAATGTATATGCATCGTAATTTCTAAAGATGTTTTCAGAAAAAATGTGGTCTCAAAAGCTTTCTGTGGTTTTATGGAAGTTTGTTTATAAATTGAAGCTTAGCTCTGTGGTTTGCAATATAGTTGGCTATTTAAGCTGGTCTTGTGTTACTTAACTATCACGAGATGATACAGGTAATCTCAAAGTAAAATCTTTTTTTAATTGTTTAGAGGTAAAGAATTATGACATGCAAAGAAATCTGGAATAAATGCTATACATGCTGACATAGAAAATAAATGAAATATATAACAAATATTCTAATTTACTAAGCCTTTGAAATTTCTTTTCAAGTTTTTTGAGCCTGTATGATGTGAATGCCTTCGTATGATTGCAGCTTGTAACTTCTGTTTCTGGATACATCTTACCTATTCTCAATTAAACTGGATCCTTTTTGGGGGAAAAGTTATTTCTCTGTGCATTCTAATAATTGCATGTAATAACCTTTGAAGGATGAAAACTTGCTGAAACCCTGAAAGCTTCATAATAGAAAAGCACAGAACATTTTAAAAAAAAAAAAAAAAGGATAGCTGACTGTCACTTCCATTCTAATCATAAGCATCCATTTTCCTATGTTATATTGTATGAGTCCTAATGCTGAAAAAAAATGATGTAATAGTAGGTGTGGTGCTTTTTTATTAGTATTATTTTTTTAATTTTCTCAGCTCATCGTCTGAGTGTTTGGATTCTACTTTAAATGTTTTGTCTCGAGCTCTTGAGAACAACAAGGAAAATCCTGAAATTTGGTGTCATTACCTCAGACTCTTCTCAAAAAGAGGAACAAAGGAGGAGGTACAGGAAATGTGTGAAACAGCAGTGGAATATGCCCCATCCTATCAAATCTGGTGGACAGTAAGTAAAAAATAGAAATGTATGTGTCAGATGTTGATATTCTACTGTAGAAAAAGTGTATGTTAGGGAAAGTACGAAAGGAAAAGTTTGACTTAAATAAACTAACAGTAGCTTTTTGAAAACCTCTGCAACACTGCTTGGAAAATGAAGTGATTCAAAGGTCTGTTTGCAGGATATTTGTAGAAATTGTCGCTCTTTCCTCAGGTTATCAGTCATTTAAAATCAAGATGTTTAATTTCTTTTTTTTTTTTTTTTATTTAAGCTTGCAAAATTTAAATAGTCACAAAGACAGAACGTTGATCTTTAATATTTTAACAGTGTTTTCTGAGGTTTAATGTGAAAATTCAGTGTGTGGAGAGGAAAGTATGGTTCATAAGGTGCTAAAAGACATTAATCAAAGTATGTGATTCATGTGATTTTAAACCTTGAAGCTCTTGCAAATATTTTAATTTTTTTAATATGAATTATTTGTCTCTAGTTTTTGAATTTGGAGAATTCTTTTGATGGAAAAGACTATGTTTGTGGGAGGATGCTACAGTTCCTAATGGAAGTGACACAGGGAGAAGAAAATCCCAATCTCTTGTCCTTCCAGCTTCTGGAGACTCTCCTGTACAGAGTTCACTTAAGCCTGTTTACAGGAAGACATCAGAATGCTCTTGTTCTGCTTCAGGTAACTTCCAAGTTACCACCCCAGGATTTGTCTTTGTGCCTTCATCTTTCTCATGCTTGTGATTCTAATAGTGTCATCTTTAAAAGAGCTGCTCCTTCTTTTATTTGCTGAAGGGACTTCTATTTTAAAATATGATGCAATTGTAAAATGTGGATATACCTTTGTTTGTTTTGTTACCTGTTTTTTGTTGCTTTGTGTTGCTAATACCCAAAATGTATTAGCAAAGGAGTGCTACACCTCAAAATCCTTCCCAAGGAACTGCTTTACTTCTTGATTTCTGGTGAGAGGTAGAGCAGTCCTGTGAGTAACGTATTGCCTCAGGTACTCAGATGTTTCTGGTTGCTACAGAAATTATCAAACCAGTAGCTTTTTGGAAGAACATAGTGTGATGTTGTTTTGTGTTATTGCTCCTGCTCCAAAATTTGGAGACTGTTAAATCACACATTAGTGATCCCATGAACTCCAAAGTTCATGGCTCAGGCTTTTATTGTGAATGTAGAGTGAATTCAGGTTGCTGTTACTGTTCTCTAGTCCATAGAAATGATGAATGAAGGTGAAGAGAGTGCTGAACATCAGCTCCCACTAAAAATAGGAGCTCCTGTAGTTTCAACTGCAAGTTTTTAATTCCTACCAGCAGGTGGCACCTGTTGCTTGCTACACCTTAAAACATTTTTCTTGGTTGTGTGGTGTAAGGCTGTAATGCTTTTTTCTAGCTCCAGTTTAAATAGAAAATTGTCATGCTGTGTTGACTTTCTCCAACAGCTATTCTAAACACAGCAGTACTGATAAATTGAACTATGAATGTTTGTCTGAATGAACAAAAGAACAGAGAAAAAAGTCTGTCGAACTGAAATAGAAATCCAGAGTGTATGGGGGAAGAACATGGATTGGTTTCCCTTACCTTTACCCAGAGTATCATAACAAAACCAAACCTTTTTTAATATTCACTGTAAAGTGTAGTTGAAAAGAATATCTTGGGGAGAGGTTATTTAACATTTAATAAGAGATAATTTCTAAGTAAAAATGTTACTTCAATTTGAGTAGTAATACTTCTCTTTGAAAACTTGAAAGAAAATTTTATAAAGTATATATTTGAAGGGTAAGTGAAATGTTTTTGAAAGTTCAGTTTTTACCTCTTACTCAATAAGTATCTTGCAGAATTTTGCCTAAATTTGCAAGTACTTTGATTCCTTGAAAGTGTGTTCTTTGGTTGTGCTGTATTTGTCCAGAAAAAATTGGCATATCTCTAGCCATGACATTCTGTTCTGTTTTAGGAGCAATTGTGTTTAGACTTTGACTAATTGCTTGTTCTGATGACTTTATTTGGGATCTGCCAATTTAACTGGGCTATTCTAGTTTTGCATGTAACTGTTTAAAAAGAGGTATTGGAAACATTACTGAGAAGCAGGCTACCGCTTCAAATTTTCCTAACCAATGCCTGTAGAAATTATGGTGCTTTCAGTAGACTTGGATAGCTGTGACTTAGTAGCCGTATAACTAGAACTTTAAAAACAAAACAAAAAAAAACACAAGACCCTAACGAGGTAAGCAGAATCCAGCTTGTAGATGAGTTGTCTCTAGAGCTAATAAATGATTTGTATGTAACTGGAAGTAATTGTCATAGAATTAAGCAGAAAAACATTGGAGATGCTTGGTTTCAACATCTATCTTTGTTCCCTTTTCAAAATAACAATCTTAGCAGTTTTTCCTAAAACTATTACTAGAAATCATGTAGCTGTGTATTACTTGAATGTAGTCATACATTCATGTAAGCCAAATTTAATCATGATTGAGGGAATGAATTATTTCCTGTCTTTTCTATGGAAAAGTTTTGAGAACATTAAAACTTATTTGTCCTGTTTCCTCTTCTCATTCTTAGATCTTAAAGATTTTATGGTTAAAATATATAATGCATTTCTTCTAACCTTTACAGAATGCTTTAAAATCAGCAAATGAAAAGATAATATCAGAACGCCTTACAGTAAGTGACCGTTGCTTGGCTTGGCTGGCTTACATACATTTAATTGAATTCGGCATTCTCCCAGTCAAGTTCTACGATCCAGCTAATGTCAGTCCTTCAAGGATAGTGAACAAAGAGCCTTTTTTAATACCATGGCAAACAGTTCAAGATGTGAAGACTGATCCTGATACGCTGTTAGCTATGTTCACAGGTAAGATTAAGGAAGTAAACTACTCACTATGTTACTCACGAATCAAGAAATACTATACAACTTTTGGAATTTCATGGCAGTGTGATATTGCTGCTATGTTAAGGTGTTGGGATTAATCTAGTGGATATTTGGTCTTGATTTGAACAGAAGAGTGAGGAAAGTCTATGTTTTGGGTACTTAACGCACACAGTTTTTTCATGTATGTTTCAAAGCCATAGCTTTTTTCTCTGAATTATGATATTCTATCAAGATAGAGAGCAGTGGCTTGTGACAGTATGTCACTGCTTATTTTTGGAGGCTTAAGAAAGCATGAAGCTAAACTTCTGTGGTCATTCCTTCTGTTCTCCTCCATCACCAGTGGGATGTCTGTTGGGAAGCTACTTTTGTGGAAAATTAGTGTGCTTCCTTAGAGGCAGAGCAAAGCATATGTTTGTGTTTGGAGATTGCTTAGACTGAGTAAGTTTTTTAAAGATGTCATGAAGATACTAGAAGACATTGAATTGGTTTATGGTGCTGCCAGAGGGAGACTTTATATGAGCATTGTTTCTATGTCAGTACTTAGTGTGTTAGCTGCACCACTATTGAATTGCCACCAAAAATATAACTATGCTGCAAATGGTAATGCAGTGTACAAATAAAGCGTACAAAATACGTACACATGTAATCTGTGTAGGTATCCCACTTGTAGGAGTGGAAGTAGTCTAGCCATGATAATATGGTGTTCAGTATTGGGTAACTTTATTTTTCTTCTCAGCATAAAAAGAATTAGCCCATATTAGCTTTTGTCTCAATAGAACTGATTGCAGCAGCAATACTGGAAATACTGGAGTGTAGTTATAAATAGATAGTGATATGCTGCCTTCTGTAATGTAGCTTTAACATTTTATTGGTAGGATGGTTCTTGTCTTGTGGGTTTGGGCTTTTTGGTTTTGTTTTGTCTTGTTTTCTTTTTATTGTTGTTTTAAATGAATGAGGGATGAAACTTCTGTAAGACTTTTGTCATTGTCTTCACTGTGGTGATAAGTCCTTTTAAAAAAAAAAAAAAAAAGCTTCCAACAATGGCCATCTTCCTGTTCTTAGTAACTCACGAGAGCAACACTCTCAGAAATAACTTTCCATGCTTTTGTGTTTTTGTGATTGTTAAATGATAATTTCTGTTAAAAGCTTCAAATAACTTTGATATTATTTGAGGACTAAGGTCTTGATTTTTATATTGTTATTTTGAAGATGCAGTCAAAACATGTACTGATGAAAACCTTGAGGCTGACAAAAGAATAGCTATCTGCTTTCCTCTCTACAGAAACATGATAGCTTTGTTGAAGCTTCTTGAAAGGTAAGTTGTTTCAGGACATTTTTAATTAGGAGTACTCAACTCTGCATTCTTGAAAACTTAACCTTTACTTTTATTTAAGGTGGGAATCTGCCGCAGAACTTTGTAGATCTTTATTGGAGCTCTGCCCTAACAGCTGTCCACTCTTGGAGAGTTTGGCCACCTTGTATTTGCAAATGGAGCAGAGTGACCGTGCATACAAAGTGTGGATTGGAGCATTTGAGAAGAGTCCTCAGAATGCAGAGATCTTTTATCAGTTGTGTAAATTCCTTATTTCCCAGGTAATACTCCACTCCAAATCTTTTTGTTGGTCTGCTGGCTTTATAAAGTTTGGATTTTGTTGTGTGGTTTCAAACGCTTAAAAATTGAATAATCTTCACGGTGTTTTTGCAGTGTCTGGTTCTCCTTTATATAGATTTAATACAGAATTGGCAAGACTAGTGGCAGGATTTAATGTAACCAAAGGAATTGTATACAGTGATAAATGTATAGCTCAAATTGTTCATTCTAATGGAGCGTTAGTGTCCTTATGCAAGAATATTAGACAGTAACAGTAAACCTTGTAATATGTTTTTGGTTTTTTCAGCTACCTGCTGACTGACCCAATTAGGTTTCATTCTTGAGAGAATGAAGACAAAGGAGCATTACAGAGATAGACAGACAGTGGTGGTTATTTATTGTGCTTAAATTGTTGTCATCTTCAGGTTGATGTCTGATTTATTTTTTTAATTACAAAAAAAAACAACAGGAAAGGTCAGGCAGCGTTCTTCCACTGTTGCAAGATTTTGTGGGAGCTTTCTTTGAGAATACCTACCAACAGCATGATCCTGTGGATCTCTTAAGGTATGTTTACAATATTATTTTCTGTTTAAACTTTGGTAATATTGGCATTTTCTTGAAAAACAAGACAGTTTAGACAGTTCTGGTTTTAGCTTGGCAAGTTTTGATAAAACTTCAGTGAATTATGATTTGGTAGTTTCTAAGGTTTATAGTTTGTGCTTTTTACTAAATCATAAAAACATAAGAATTTAAAGGTGAAACAAGTAGCAAGTTTAATGTCTGGGTGTGGGGAAGAGGGAATCTGATGTGTATGCCAAAGTTGTTTATTCACAGCTTGGAGCTTAAAACTGCATGCCTTAAACTTGATATTCAGGCACTTGTGAAAGACCTCAATCCAGAAGTCCAGCGTGCTTTTAATCAACAGGTTGTTATTGCTGAAAAGGCGCAGGTCGGTATTGTCTGCTGAAACTCCACCTGAGTTTTAGGCATCTAATTGATTATAGGGAACTTGCATATTTCACAAACTTCAGGAAGTCTCTCAAAGAAAGCTGACAGCCTTTGAAGGCTTTCAAAGGAACACCTTCTTTGCCAAATCTTACGCAGATGAGACCATGACATCTTTTTATCTCCAAGCTGGGTGTTAGGTTTTATTCCTGCTTGTGTTTGTTTACAATGAGTTTAGTACTGACAATGCAGTGTAGCTGACTGTAGGTAGATAATTGTATCCTAGATTTTGATGTATTTTAAGGGGGAGTGGGGAGTGGTGGTGATGGTGCCTGAGATTTAAAGAAACATTTAACCTACAACATAGTGGTGTAAACCAATTTGTATATAAACCATTTCTACATTTTCTATGTAATGCTTTCTATATAAATCTCTATCTGGATAAACTAATCTCTAAGAAAAGTAGGTGCATTTTTTAATACATCCCATGAATTGAATTTCTAAATTAAATGCATCCACGTAGGAATCTTCCAGGCTAGAAGGATATTCTCAACTACTACTTTTCTCTTGTAGGTATCTCTTGAATTTTCCAATGCCAATTGAATTTACAGCACCTCTCTATAAAGAACACCTTACAGATGATGTTGTAAACCAGCAAATCCCATATCTGTGGCAGATCTACTGGTAAGGCTTTCTACAGTATTTCTGAGGAACAGCTAATGGGTCTAAGTAAATTGAGTTTTCAGTTGCAGAACATTTGTTAATTGCCCAAGCATATGTCACTTGAGGTTCTTAAATGGTCTGCCAGTCCTTAGAAACTAAGTGGCTGCTGCAAAACAGAGACGGTTTTATGCAAGAGTGAGTTGCGCTTTTCCTCGTTCTCCACTTGAGAAATCTTTCAGAAATTTTACCCTATGGGAACAGTGACAGATGTGTTTATCTCACAGAATGGTTAATTTTTTAAACTTTTGGTTTAGGTTGCTACTGCTAGTAGTATTCTTTTGTTCTTTCTGCCTTTTCAGTTTTTTTATTTTACAATAGTTTCCCTATTCCACTTAACATGGTTTAGTTGTTGCCTCCCCACCTTCCTTGACTCATTGCTTCAGCTGTTTATGGAACTACTATCAATAGGCTGTAGAAGTTGGAACTAGCCACAGATGCCCTTTCATAGCAAAGTAACTTTTTCCTCTGCAGGAGATTGTAAAAGTGACAGATCCTTGTCACGTATACATAACCTTTTTTTGTTTCTTCCACATTTCTTTTGATATCAAAAATATCAAGGATTGGCAAGCACAAAGTATTCTTAAAGAAAACTTACTAGTATAGCTGTGGTTACTGAGATGTTGGCTGTTTAAGAAATTTACCTCTTCATGGTCTGGGTTTGCCATCTTCACAACTAGCAATTGGTTTTCCAAGAAAGTAAGTAAAGGGGCAAATATGTTTCAGATAGTGACTAAGGTTTCCTCAGAACTCCTTCAACACTGTTACTTCAGGTTTTGAATTGATGGACAACTTCTAAACAGGCATAATGCGTGGTTTTCAAGAAAATGTTTATATAAGATTTAGGTGAAGTTATCTCAGTGTTAGCTTATGATATTGTCCATGCTTTTTTGTTTTGTTCTGTTTTTTGTTTGTTTTAGGAAACACTTATTTCTTTGCAAGTTAACTTTCTAAACTTTAGTACTTGCACAGTGGAAGTATTGTTAGAAAGACGCTTGAGGTCACTGTTTAGTCGTTAGTGACCTTAACTTCAGATTCTCCTGTATTTTAGGCACCTGGTCCTAAGAGGAAAAGCTATTGCTTTTGAAATAAGTGTCTAAGTTACTTTCAACACTGCTTTCAAAATTCCTTTCAAAGAGTGGCTGTGTGGTTGGGTTTTGCTACAGTAAGTGCCTAGGGATTTGGGCCTGTGCATCTCTTTCCTTTTTTCAGGTGCAGATGACAAAAGACATAAGTTCACTTTTACCAGGTGAAAATAGTCTGAAATTATCAGAGCCTCAAAAGATCAAGGAACAATGTTTTGCTCAGAAAGATCATTCATTCATATATATCTATAGCTATCTATATTTAAAAAAAAGTGTATACATATGTACATATATATGCACACACTTTTTTAAAGCAAGTGTAGTAAATCAGTGATTTAGTTTCTTGGAGAAAACAGTAATAGAATCAGGCACTCTGATTATGTTGCTCTAGTCAGGAGGGTTCTGAAGCAAGGTAGCTGCATCAGCCCTACCCTATTTTGCATTTCTTTAGTCTACATCTTCATGTTTTTTCCTCTTACACCTTACTAAAAGTCTTACCTTTTGTTTTTGTTAATTTACACCTTGAGATAAGGATTGTTCACTGAATCTTAGTCAAAAAAAAAGTGTCTTTGTGTTTGAGGTCCTATATGTTGTTCTGACTATATGTTTCTTTGAGGTGCTGTTGTTAGTTTGTTTTTTGACTATTTAGCTTTTTTCTTTTCCTGACATGGTTAGCATGTTTCTACCCCAGCTCCCTGGTAGTATTTGTTCCAGAACATTAATTTTGTTGCCACAGTTTCATGTCATTTCTCAAGTGGTCTCTTTTAATACAACTTTGAAATTTATTTTTCTGGAGCTTTCCAAATGGAAGCTCAAGACTAGTCTCCATTCTGTAGCAGTCAGAGCATCCTTATCAAAGGATTAATAAAAGAGAGAAGACAATGGATACATTACAAGAGAAGACAATGGATAATATTTCTATAAGTCAAGAATTGCATTTTAAACTGCACAGTTTCTGTATTATTCCTTATATGCAGTTGAGATTTACCCATTGTAATACATTGACTGTAAAAATTAGTCCATTGTGCTGTTAAACTGAAAACTGTTTTTTTGTGCATCTCACGGTGGGAAGTTCTTTTTGTTTCTTACCCTTAATATAGAAGAGTATTCGTTGTGTATATAACATATAACATTTTTAAACTTAACATAAACAGTTTGTGCCAGTCTCTTCATGCAAGTGTTAGTGAAGCACTGGATGCCTATGAAGCAGCTCTTGGTGCAGTGATGCAGCAGGAAATTGTTCAGAACATCTGGCTGGAGTAAGTACTTAAGGGAGGAAAGTAATTTAATCTCAAAATTATTAAGTGAAGGCCACCAGAACCATCTTTTTCTTTTCTTTTCTTTCAGTTACCTTGTTTTTATCAATAGCAAAGTTGTTGGATCCAACAACAAAGTTCAAGAATTCAAGCTTTTTACTGACCTAGTGAACAGATGTCTGGTTACAGTCCCCACACGATACCCAATTCCTTTTAGTGCTGCTGATTATTGGACCAATTATGAGTTTCATAACAAGGTAAAAATGTTTCTGGGGACAGTTTTAATTAAACAAAAAGACTGATATCCCTTTAACAAGTATCTGTAATTTACTTGTCAAAATACAGCATCAGTGGTATATGTATACTGAGAGCTAGGAATTAGTAGAAAAAGAAATATCTGAGGAGAATAGTGTTCTGAACAAAAAAAAAGCAGTGAGTTTTTGAATAAAGGGTCTGTAAGGCTAAGAAACTTTAACATAAATAACATGTTTTGATACTGTGTGAATACAGCTCTTAATGACAAACTACTGTTTCTTTGATAAAAGAAACTGTAAAAGAGAAGAGATGGTTGAGTGAGAGGGGTCTGCAGAGCTGTAACTCTGGGTGATGGACACAGTATTTAAGCTGTCTGTTTTGATCATAGAAATTATAGTGGTTGAGAAACGGAAGAAATAAAGTAGGAAAGTAGGAGAGAGATGGAGTTGAGCACTTCTATAGGCTTTATTCTGTCAAGCTTTATTCTCTCTGTGTAAATCCTGGGTCCCATTTTGCTAATATCCAGTGCATATCTTTTCATTCACTAAATATGGGATGGAAAGACTAAAATCTCTGGTATTAGTAACTGTATGCTAATGTCTTATATGAATCGATTTTTGTACCCTTGAATGATGAGGTTTGTAGTTGATAAGGTTTGTAGATGGTAACTCATTTTAGTCAGTGTTTGTAGTTTGTCATTCCATTATTAGCAAAATTACCTATAAAATAGATTAATATTCATAAATCAAATTTTGCAGGTAATTCTTTTTTATTTGAGCTGCATTCCAAAATCTCAACATTCCAAAACCTTGGAAAGGTTTTGTTCTACTATGCCTGCTAATCCTGGACTTGCACTGAGGTATGTAGAAATACTTGTAATCAAGACGAACAGCTGGTTAGTACCACTACCGTTTTCTGTACAAGATGCACATGATTTGATTTCTACTACAAAAATAAAACTCTTCCTATTTTGTTGCATGTTGCTTGAGGCAGATTGTGCCTTCTGACATCTTCTCAATCTCTAGCATTTGAAAGAGTTCTATCTACAGAGGGGTTATAATTATACAGGAACTATTAATAAATCCATATTGTACATATTGTACAAATGTCAATTTCAAGTGTGTAGAGAAATGTTAGTTATATATCTAAAATCTTGTTGTTACTTGCTATCTGTGAAAAGTATAGTTTCAACATGGAGCAAAAAAAAATGGATACATCAGTATATAACAAACCTTAAGGTTTGATATTTATTTAGCAAGGGCAAACCATCCTTAATTTTGAAAAAAAATCTTACGGGAAACAAAAGCAGTTAAAGTAAACATTGTACTGACTCTTACTTAAACAGTATTTCAAAATGTACTCATCCAGGATTAGAGAATCCATATTTTAGCACATTCAGCTGCAGTGAACTCATGAACATTGTATTGAATAAGTTTTTGAAAACACCACGAACACTCCCTGTTCATCATCAACAGGGACTCCAAGGATTTCAAGGCCAGACTTGAAAAAAGTGTGTGTGGTTGGGCACGGGTGGCAGAATATGACACACCTACCTTGGGCACAGGAAATTGAATGGCTGCATTTTAAACCAAGTTACAATTTTGTCTAGGTGGAGCTTACAGCTTCCTTAGACAATGCTGATAGTACATGAAATGGGTGAGCAGAACTGACTGCACAGTATGTTGTAGCCACATGACTGCAAAACTAATTAGCCTTCCTTCAAATATACAGTTACCTTGCATGTTAAGAATGGATTTTGTAATGTGCCAAGATCATATTTTCTCTCTGATTTCACACTATGTAGTTATTCTCTGACAGTGTATCTTAACTTTTTTTTGTTGTTCCAAGAGCACATTCAGTCAATATTGTGTGTGGTGTCTTGCCTCTCTTTCCTACCTGCAACTCTTGGTTGAGATTAGGTGTAATATATTTTGTATAGTGTGTTCGTATCTTTGCATTGCTTTTCTGCTCCCAGTGATTAGAGCAGTGTTCCTTTCTCATGAATGCCTTTTACAGACTGCTTCTGCGATACTGGGAGGAGAGCAATGTTCAAATTCTGAAACTGCAAGCCAAGATGTTTACATATAATATCCCAACATGCCTGGCCATCTGGAAAATGTAATGCAACAGTCATACATCTGTTTTCATAGATATTGCTTTTGTTTATAAGGTTTACATCACAAAGGTAAATCTGAAATGTCCTTCAAATTGGGCTTGTGCTGGAAGTCTCTTTCATTATTTTATTATTTAACAGTAACTTTGTTACAACAGACAGAGGTACTGTCACATCTTTAAAATGAAAAACGGAATTTCCCTCTTGGGGAAACCTATGTGAATGGATATTATACAGATAAAGATGAATGATATATTTACAGTTGCCTTTTTAATTCAACTATTGACTTCTGTCTCCCCCTCTCTACCCTCCCCTTTATATATCACGATAGCAGTAATCTCCATTATCCAGTGATGCTGAACTGATCTTTTTCTTCAGTGTTTGTTCATAATGGGGAACCACTGAAATGTCTTGCTCATGTAAGGTTTTTTTAAAAAATGGTTATTTTTATCTTTTCACTGTAGATTAACATCATTGGAAGTTAGTCAGTTTCTTCTCAAGGAATTTGTAGTTCCATTCCACAGTCAGTATTCTGCCAATAATGGCATTTAAAATCATTCAAGAATAAATATTTTTATGTGTTTCTTTTTCTCAGAGCCATTGCTGCCGAATGCTTTCTAATGGGACAAAGAGAAGTAAGTCAACACACCTTACTAAAATGAATAACTACAAAATTCTGCAAATGTTTTTCATTCCTTGGCTTTATCCAAAGCAATGGTCATTCCTTAAACCCAAGAATTCTGGATAGTTGAAATATTCTATGTATAAACACTGAAGCATTTGCTTCAAGTGTGAGAAATATCTTTGGCAATCAAGGTAGAAAGAATTACATTTTTAGTACTTCTGCATACTATTTGTATCCTTCCTGTACTGGGCAGTCTGTATTCTCCCCCCCACCCCCTTTTTTTTTTTTTGTTTAACCTGGAGGAGATGGCTAGCATTTAAAATACAGTACAGGGAGAAAATGATTGTTGTTCTGGAAGATGCTAATGACTACCTTTACAAGCAGTTGGGAGTGTGGTTCTGCCAGGCAAATGTATGTAGAGAGTTTGCGTGGTTTCCCATGCCCCACTTACCACCCCCTCTCCCCAAAGCTATCAGTTCTTTTTCTCCAAAAATAATAAGCTTACTCATTGCTACTTGGGGGAGGGGGTGGATTTTTATCCCTCTGTACACAAATACAGGAGTGTTTTTGGCACAGCAACTGAGTCACTTTTCAGTTCAAACAGAATGGGTCTTCCTGGTATTGTTGCTGTCACTTGAAATATTCCACTTGTGGAAAGGTATTAGAGGGATCACAAGGACCTGGGTTTGTTACCACTTGTTTGTGGTGTTTTTGAGCTGCTACTCTTCTGTATCTTGTTACACATCATTCTTGTAGCAGCTGATTCTCAGCATCCTTCTCTCCTGTCAGTAGTCTTTCTTTTGGAACAGTACTAAAGCTTTAACTGATTCATATGCTAGATTCACATATGAAATCTTTTTCCTTTTTCACTCTTCTCCTAGAGTCTGAAAAAGAACACCCCAAAGTAGATAGTTATTTAGTTTGTAAGATCAAATAGTTCAGTCAGGAGACATCAAAGGCATAGTTGCGTATTCATCCTTAATTCTGTCTGTGTTGCTGGTTTGGTGTAATCTGTAATTAGTCACAGATCTCTGCTTCCGTCATTGTGTTAGATGGACTACATTTTAAGGCACTACCTATGGTGAGACTGCTGACTTACAAGATCACTACTTTATTTGGTTTTAAAATTGGAAAAATACATTTCAAATGAATTGAAAAGTGGGCCCTCAAAGAAGATGAACCAATTAGAATTAAGGCATATATAAAATAGCTGGATTACACCCAGAAGAAATCTTGTGGCTTTCTTCTGTAACCACCTGACTAACCATAGTGTGAAATAAAATCACTTAAATAGGCACACAAAGTGAAGGGGGTTGTTTTCAGGGGGTGGTGGTGGTGTTGCCCAACTAGTGACATAGGGAGCGCTTTTTGCAACTGCATGAATCAGCGACAGTTGCAGATAACTGGAATATCTAGTTAACAAGTAGGATATTGTTTGAATTATGATTCAGATTCTGGATTTCCCATCCCTGGAGAACCTGTCACTTGCTTCCTTCAGCAGATCATTTAAAGGATTGCTAAGAGAATATACAAATGTTTGGCTGTTTAACGTACAAACAAACCCCTACACCAATTACTATCTGATTAGAGTTGGTATTTTAGACAAGTAGTTGAAGGAGACATGAGTAGATGCTTGGAGAACCAAAGAGTTTAATGCAGACATAAAATGGTTTAAAAAAAAAAAGTCTTGCTGGAGTTGCAAAGACATATACTGATTGTTAAAGCACAGGTATATGTCATAGAAAAAGCCTATGAAACAGTTATTTTCATTGTAGGGTTGGGATTGCATGCAATAATAAGCAAGACCTTGGTATTATATATTAAGTGGTGAAAGAGATATTGAATAAGCTGCTTCATTCCCTGAGCATGTTCCATCCTGTGCAATTAATAAGGCAAGAATCTTATGAAGAAAAACAAATGTCCTCATGTAATTAATCATGTGCATACAAGGGTCAGAGTTAAGGTCAGACATGAACTTGCCTTTTCTTTTAGTAGCGACATAATGCTTGAACTTGAAACCTTCAAAAACTGATTTAAAAAATTTACTGCAACTGTTTTTTGTGCTTCATGTCACTCATTTTGATTACACAACATTGTGCTGACTTAATATTTGTTTTTATTTTACAGGTCCATCATTTATATCAGAGAGCTCTTCATAAGTTACCTCTATGTGCAACACTGTGGAAAGATGTAATGTTTTCTCGTTATGATTCAGTTTGAGGTTTCATATAAATTTTCTGCATATCCCATATCCTTAGATGTGGTGATGCTCAAGCTCTGGCTAAATCTTATATCTGCTTCCCCATCTCTTACAGCAACTCTTGTTTGAAGCATCAGGAGGAGGTAAAACTGATAACCTGAGAAAACTAGTTTCCAAGTGCCAAGAGGTTGGAGTCAGCCTAGATGAGCTTTTAAATTTAAACACTTGCAGAACAGAAAGCAAGAATCACTGAACACTGGGTACAGTCAGCCATAAGTCCTGTTAAATGCCAAAATCAGTTGAATGAGTCTTCAGGCTGATCCATGCCTAAGATCTGCGTAAGGCAGATGAGTATTGCTGAGCATATCAAGTCTCCAATCTGCTTTCCTTGAACCTGGAAACAATTAACATGACCCTCCTCTCTGGAAAAATGAACTCCCTGTCTGGCCTCGCTTCTGGGCCCTGCCAGATTCTCATAACATCATGTACGTAAGTATAGTTAATCAAAATGACAGACATTATTTTTTCATGTTTTCCTTTTATTTTCTGTTTTCTTTGTTTTGCTGTTCCTGATTCACTTGACACTCTCACTGATGCCTGAGAGATCTGTGTTTGGGGTTAATTTGCTGGGCTGTGTTTACAGTAAAAAGCAAGTAGTCCACTTTGGGTTTTTCCTTTTTTAAACCTTTTTTGAGACTTTTTCATTACAGGATTTAAAACAAAAGCAGCCGCTCTTAAGGAAAGTGTAACTGCCGTGGCCACAAGTATGCTTCTTGCACTTGAAGGCTCTAAGAGGGTTGCTTACTGCCCTTTTCTGCATTGGACTCACGGCAGAGACTATTAAACTTGAAGATTAAAGAAACTATTGCAAATGCCAGTGCATCAGAACCTAAGAGTGGTCAATTATGTGCAATTTTTGTAAAGAAATTTTAATTTATAATAAAGTTTAACAGTTTAAAGTTAATATTGATCTGTTTTGTATTGGTACTAACTTGTAGCATTAGTTGTTTTTACAGAGATTTTCAATATAAGCTGACCTTATTAAAAAAAAATCTTTTGTCTTTGTTATTTTGATCAAAAGGTAAGCAAGTGTGGTTGAGCTACCAATTGTGGATGTAGAATAACTACACCTCAGTGTTTTTTTCTTCCTCTTGCTTCAGGTACACAGATGTATTTGTCCCATAATGTCTGTTCCTTTGAATATTGCCATGTCAGTAATAGAAAGTACATCTTATATTTTTTTCATTTTTGGCTTTAATAAAACGAGGCTCTCTTTCCACAGTCAGTGTGTACATGGCAGATGCTGCCAGTCTACTGAACCAGTCATAGGGTTGTTCACATTGGGTTGGCTTTCTACCTGTTTTTTCATCTGTGCAAAATCATGCTAAAAGATGGTTGTGATACTTTTTGCATAGATGACTTATGCAGATGCCATGAAGACAGTGGACAAGTGGTCTTAATGTTTATGAACAAGGGAAAGTGGTTTGTGACATAAAGTCTAGTAATTTTCAAAACCTTTCCTTTATCTGAAGTTACACATGAAGCGTCTCTCTTAAAGGAGAAAAATGGGAAATAGTTTTTCATCTTGGGGAATGGAGGATGAATACACACTTTCAGTCTTTTTAGGCAACTTTGCTATTTGGGCATGAATTATTTAATAAGTTAAACTTCAAATACCCAGTTTAATGGCCAAGTTCTCTTGCTGACTACTCAACCACTATCAAAAAAGCTGACTCAAACCCATTCTTCATTGTAGTAGAGTAGTATCTGATTTCTTCAAACTTGCATCATACAGCTTAGAGTGAAAAAGTAGACTATAAAAACCACAGTATTTAACTTTTTTATTAAAAAGCCTACAGGTATGGTAAATGTTGGCATATACACATTGCCCAATTTTTTTCAATATTATTTTTTCAGCAACACCTGAACGTGTGCAGTATTTATAGTGTGATACCATTTTATGTGTTCTGCTGTTTAAAAATAGAAAAGCTTAACACTGTCAAGAGTAATAGCATTTTTAATGCTATCTTACACATTCTATAGCCTAGGCTTTTCTTTTACACAAGGAACAGTCTTTCTCATCTTGCAGTACACTGACATGACAAAAGGCCTGGCTTTGCTTTCTGGGGAGAGCTTATGCTTAAACTTTTCATCAAGGATTAATCATAGGTATTATGCCTTAATGGCTTCTCACATACTTGGAGTGAAGGGGAAGGCAGAACCAATGTTGTCTTCTGCTCGTGTTAATCCATGCTGTTTTAATTAAAACACTTAGTTAATGTGGCCTTTTGACCCAATTATGCTTGGCTTGATTGTACATGGAAATTGCTTATTACAGTGGGACTTGTTCATCTAGGAGCTGGGATAAAGAAGTGTGAGGAAACCATATATTCTTTAGAGCAGCGCAAGCTCGTGTGATTTTTTTTTTTTCCCACCAAGCAAGAAACAAAATGCACACCCAGGAAGAAGTTCCACCAAGTCTGCAGTCAAAACTGAGTCCTTCCCATGCTCTGGTGTTCTGTTAGTTACCGAAAAAAAAAAAAAAGAAAAAAAAAAAAAACAACTTTCTGTTTAACAAACACACTAGATCTTTTGCAGATGACACAAAACTGGGGGGGAATGGATATTGCACAAGAGGGTTGTGCTGCCATCTGCAGGGGTTTTTACAGACTGGAGAGGTGGGCTGATGAATCTTATGAAGTTCAACAAGGAGAAAAGCAGAGTCATCCTACACCTGGGGAGGAACAGCCCCAGGCACCAGTACATACTGGGGGGCCACACCTCGAGTGTTGGGTCCAGTTCTGGGCCCACCGGTACAAGAGAGACATACTGGAAAAATCCCAATGCAGGGCCACAAAGATGACCAAGGGCCTGGAGCACCTCTCCTGTGAGGAGAGGCTGGGAGAGCTGGGACTGCTCAGCCTGGAGAAGAGGAGGCTTGGGGGGCATCTCTCATCAATGTCTATAAATACCTGAAGGGAGGGTGCAAAGAGGACAGAGCTGGGCTCTTCTCAGGGGTGCCTAGTGTCAGGACGAGAGACAGTGGGCACAAAATGAAATGCAGGAGGTTCCATCTGAACAGCAGGGAGCACTCTACTATGCCCGGGACTGTGAGACAGACCCCACTATTGTCCATTTCCCTTTATTTACGTGATTCTCCAGTTCTTCTGCAAGTTTCTTAAAGTTCTGCAAGGGGAAAGGAGAAAGGGAGCAATAAGTCAAATGGAAAACCAGGAAGGAAGATCCTACAGGGTGTTACCTTCTTATAAAGAATATACAGAGCATTTACTCCTTAGCTTCAGGCTTCATTCATGACAGATTTTTTTTTTTTTTTTTAGCAGTGCATGTTCTAAGGTTCCTCATAGCTTCAGTTCTGCTTTTTAGCTTTTTTGTCAGTGGAGCATTGTCAGACGTTGAGTTACACTCACCTCTTTCCTGTTCCACTTTTTTGAGGTCCCTCTGAACCACTGGTTTTGTTTTGAGCTTGAGGCTGCTTGCGAACCCTTACTTTTCTCTGGGATTCAGAAAAGAAGGGAATTTCTCCAATGTCTCTACAGATCAGCGTCTCAAAGCTAAGCAGCCTTCAAATAAAAAAAGCAGACCTACCAACAAGCAGACCATTTCTGGAAGTAACCTTTATACAACTAACCCTGTTCTGAAACTGGGTAAGTACTGGGAGATGCAGAGATGGCTACGCTGGTGTTGAACACAGTAGTTCTGGATACCTGTGCCATGGGTTTATTGGCTCCGAACACTTGGCATTGGCATCTGTTGGGTGCAGAAAGGGGATGGGCTCTGGTCCAACACAAATCCCTAGTCAGCAGGTAGCCCCTCGTCAGAGCAGGTTGCCTGGGGATGAAGGTGGTCCTACACACAGCTGAAGGTGGTTCCCTCAGCCAACAGCACATGGACAGCTGGCTTGGGGATGGGTCTGCAAGAGGAGGTGATCAACTCTGTAGCTGTGAGTATGACATCCTTGCTGTCCAACCTATGTTATACACATGCGTGCGTGTGTACACATACATATGTGTATACACCATTTCTCCTCGGTTTCCTTGCAGCATGGTCCATTGACTCCAAGGCTGTGAACTAACTTTGCTAAGAGACTATGACAGCAATTAATAATGCAGGACAAACTACTGCAAGTCTCGTGCCAACTGAAGTATCTCATAGCTCAAGAGAAGCAAAGACTTGGTGGTGATTTCTGCACCTCGAGCTGGTCATTTCCTTATCTCTATGTGAGGTAACTAACCTTGTGTCCAGAACGTATTAGCATCACTTTTCTGTTTTATAGCTTAGACAGGTTATTAGATACTCAGAGTGTTCTGCCAGAAGTCCTGCAATAAAACTTCCCAAACACGATGGAACAGTACTTAAGCCCTATTCCACATCAGATGTCAGTGAGAAGCGTCTGATTATGTGTGATCCTCTGGCTCATTAGCTCAGAAATTGAACGTTAAGAGTTAAAGCCATGGTCTCCACAGCTAGCAAGTCATTTTGCAGCAGCATCCGGACTTTGAACTGCTGTCAATGGTCATGTAATTGTACCTAGCTGGTTTTTATTTCTGCTTGTAGCGCTGAGTTAATGCTGTTCCTACATGAATTGCATTCTGTGCTTTGATGGTGAATTCTTGGGTCACTTTATCTTACCCTTTTCATACCTCTAGGACATACTGTGAAGACAATAACAATCTTTTTTCTATCCAGATTACAAGCCTTGAGCAAGGAGTGGAGGGAGGGAAAACAAAGCCTTGGCTTAACTCATGAATTTTTTGACAATTTTTCCTGGTTGGGTTATATCCAACTGCAAAAATAACAAAAGTACAGTAATATAAAGAATAACATTTTTTTTACCAAATTAAAACACTTTCTGCTGTTCATCCATGCTGACAATAGCACAGTACCTTTATTTTTTGGATTTTTACTTATATTGAGACTTTAGGAGTTGGTATAGCTGTGCACCAGAATCTGACCTGTATTTTTAAGAGTAAGTAGATGCTGGTAATTGATATTAAAGATTTCAGAACCAATTTCTCATATCTGACAACCCACCCACTTGTACAGCGCTGGGATGGGATGGAGTTAATTTTATCCATAGCAGCTTGTATGGTGCTGTGTTTTAGATTTTTGACCAAATAATGCTGATAACACAGTAATGTGTTAGTTATGGCTGAACAGTGTTATATGCAGCATCAAGGCCTTCTGTTTCTCAGTGAATATACCAGGGGCTGCGTGGGAGGTTGGGAGGGAACACAACCAGGCAGGTGACCTGAACTAACCAGAGGTACTCCATGCTACATAATGTCATGCTCAGCAATAAAAAGGGAAAAGAGTGGGTTTAGGAAGGTTAGCCATCTTTTGCCTGGGTACTGGCTGCGCATTAGTCTACTTATAGGAGGTGGTCATTCCCTTTGCATCACTTGTTTTGTTTTCTTCCTCTCTTCTTCCACTTCTTCACTTATTAAACAATTTTTTATCTCAACCCACAAGTTTTCTTGCTTTTACTATTCCTTTCCTCTTCCCCCATCCCATTGGGAATGGGAGGGGAAGTGAGCTGCCTACCAAGGTTAACCCCCCCCAATTACCAGTCACTGTGCCACTTTCACTTTTCATCCCACGCTAGGTGTCTGTATGGAAGCTAGATTCACAGGAATGCCTGTGCTGTTGTTGTTGGTGGTGGTGGTGGTGGGGACAATATAGTTCTTCTATGGATAAGTCATGGTAAATAGTATGCCATATTCCTAGAGAGCCTAGCTGAAGTATGGGCTGGGTGAGCTGAGAGTGGGGTAGATTGAAAGCTGGCTTAACAGGCTGGAGAAATGGGCTGACAGGAATCTTGTGAAGTTCAGCAAAGGGAAATGGAAAGTTCTGCACCTGAGGGGGAATAACCTCAGGCACTGGTACGTGCTGGAAAGCAGCTTTGCAGAAAAGGACCTAGTAATCCTGGTGGTCACCAAGTTGAACATGAGTCAGCAGCGTGCCCCTACTGCTAAGAAGACTAACAGAACCCTGGGCTCCATTAGGAAGAGCATTGCCAGCAGGTGAAGGCAGACAATCCTTCCCTTCAGCACTGGTGAGGCCACACCTGGAGTGCTGGGTCCAGTTCTGGGCCCCCAGTACAAGAAAGACATGGACATACTGGAAGGAGCCCAATGCAGGGCCACGAAGATGACCAAGGGCCTGGAGCACCTCTCCTGTGAGGAGAGGCTGGGAGCTGGGACTGCTCAGCCTGGAGAAGAGGAGGCTCAGAGGGGATCTTATCAATGTCTATACATACCTGAAGGGAGGGTACAAAGAGGAAGGAGCCAGGCTCTTTTCAGGGGTGCCCAGTGCCAGGACGAGAGGCAACGGGCACAAACTGGAGCACAGGAAGTTCTGTCTGAACATCAGGAAGCATTTCTATACTGTGTGGGTGAAGGAGCGCTGGCACAGGTTGCCCAGAGAGGCTGTGTCAAAGCTGCTCCTGACCCCTAATTTCCCTCATCCTCCTTTAGTCAAGGGCAAAAAGCATGAAAGCAGGCCAGCAATCTAGGTTTTTTACTACCATCCCTGGCTGAGACAGAGCTGTGAGCAAGTGATCTTCTGCACTTGGCTAATTTTGTAAATATTTCTTAGCATATACAGTAGCTTAAAAACTAGCTAGGGGCTTTACAAAGTTTCTTTAGTGCTTTTGTTGGGGTGTTCTACTGCACGCCCTTTGTTTTATATAGTCAGTACAGGGTTTGCAGTTACTGATGGAGTCTTTCTGCCTGGCTTTGTCCTTTCTGAAGGTGACCACAGCCTTCAATGAAAGATGTATTTTATTTTTTTTGTTTAGGAGATTGACAGAAACAAAAAATTAATTGCTTAAATCCAGAAGACTAAGGATGCTTGTTTATCTTTTATGGTGGAGACCCTGCCTCAGATCTGTGTGGGTCAGGGGTAGAACTGGCTTGTTCTCAAACTCCTTCAGGCATATTCCTTGTGCACCTGCGCTGGTTCTGCCCTCAGTGCTCACTACTTCTAACTTCTCAAAGTGACAATATCCTGCCAAACATTAAAAATTCACATCATCTTCAGAGGCACTGAAGTGAAAAGAGGAGGTGGAAGTGTCCACCTCCTCCCAGCTTTCCTGAAGAGCACAACAGAGCACAAGGCCTTTTACAGTTATTGTTCTACGACACAGTCCTGTATGTATACAGTGTCCAGCTGTATGTCTGGATCCAGTTCCACAATGCCCAAGGTTGAGGTTATGTTGACAATGAAAATCCGAGTGTATTTCTGTCTAAGTGGAAAGCATTAGTTCCACTTTTTCCCCGAGGCTTATGACTGTAAATGTTACCAGCCTTGAAAATCACTTGTAACTATCGCCTGGGGCTGGGATTAAAATCCTCTGAAGGATTAATCGTTGTTTCCCAGTCCTAAGGGTCTGAAGAATAACTACATGGTAAGAAACAAATCCACTGAGGAATAGCAGAGGTCATCCTGGCTGTCATTTCTTCATCATTTTCCAGTTTGAGGAAGCAACTGATGTCCCTGATGTGACCTTAGGAGACATAAACTCTTCATTGTCACTGCAGTTGCTATCACAGTTGTAGCATTCAAAATCTGAGGAAGCTGCAACTCTCTACATAACTTCTTCATTCTGAGATACAGACTTAGATGGTGCATGAAATGCAGGAGCCCTTCACTCAGAGAGACTCTGGCCTCTCGTGAGGAGAACAGATAGAAACTATGTGCCATAAATGGGCAGCAGTCACATAAAGCTTCCTCCTGGAAGCTGGTAAACAGTCAGCGAAGGAAGAAAAGCATCACAAAATAAAAATCTTTTCTTTGCAGAAGCTGGTTTCTCTGTGTTTCTGAGAACCGCCTGGTCTGGCCCTCTGTTCTTTTGCTCTTTTCTAGCAATTTGGCACATTGACTGTTTTTGGTTTTCCTTTGGTCTGTAAAGACCATCTCAGTGTGTTGGAAATCATCAAGACAGATTATATTACTCAAACAAAATATTTAATAGGGCAGAATTGAATGAATTTTCTAGTAGAAGAAAATATCAAACAACTATTTCTTGGCTTGCCCATCACTATATCTCTGGGACAGGTTCATGTCCGCAAGGCTCCAGAATGAGTACCTGCATCTGCCCCTCAGAAGCTAATTAGACCCTGACTGAGCACCATCCTCCATGGCAGGTCAATTGAGTTCATGTCCCATGAACTGTCACTCAGAATTACAAGGCAACGACATTTCTGATTTACTGGAATAAATAAGTCTGGCCACCCAAATTTATGTCATGAAACAATTCAGCTGAGGGATGAGTGCATCAGTCATTTGATCAGCTTTGTAGGATTCTGAGCAGACTCCTTCCATGGAAGCACGCTTTGATCAACAATGTTTTGACAAACATGCATGTGGTCACTTCTTCCCACTAGTAATATGTTTGGATTTCAAATAAAAGCTTCCCAAGTGACGGACGGCTAATCAAACCAATTACAATCCCATTTCCCTTTGCAGGTTTTATGTTGAGTGAGTCTGGTCACATCTCTGCTAGATAGTGGGATTTTGTTTGTTTGTTTGTTTTTGTGTATGTCCCTCTCCCCCTCCCCCCATTTTATTTATCTTTCTATTTATCTATCTATTTATTTATTTATTTATGATAGCTATTAGCCTCCTGAACAGTTTTGGAACAAACTGAGCTCCAGCCTCTTAGTTTAAAGGACACATGAAGAAAAGGATGTCTTCCATCTTTTGTATATCCACAGAAAATCACGGACTGTTTTACCAACTGATTTTGGTGGGATAGAAAATATGCATGATATTTACTTTGATTTAGGAACACAGAATTTTAAATTGAAACAGCATGTAAGCAAGGCCATTAATGTTCATGGAGTTTCCTTGTCAGTTGTTTCTCAAAATGTAGCCTACCTTTCAGCATCTGGCTAATAGAAGTCATTTATTTCCTTGGTACTGGGAATCTCAAAAGGAAATAATTTGAAGAACTTTGCTAGATGATGTGTCACATCCTTGCATCTGATAGATTTAAAAGATAATTTCTAAGTAAGTTGAATGTAAGCATCTATGTCTTGGTGGTATTTGGTAATAAGGTAATAAATTTGTGGGTTATGTATCTGGTGAAAAAACAGTTAGCTGAGTATCTCTACCTACTTTACCTAATATGTAAGATATTCTAGTTATATTTATACTGCAACAGGACTGTAATTGTAGATGTGGAGATTCTCCTAACTAGCTTGGACAGAGTACAAATGAAGATGTAGCAGCATCGACTTCAACATTTTCCAGCAACATTCAAATCCATTAGAAATTTGAAGTAGATTACTGAGGTAGTTAGACTGCAGAGAAATAGATGGAACTATATCTTAACTGAGAAATCTAGACTAAAACCAGCAGATGCCCTTACACATCCTGCCATTTCACCTGGGACTGGGGGACCATCCCACCTGTGGATTTAGGGAGTGGTCGGGAGTGAGATGAGAGCAGAAGAGGGCTGTTTTCCAGAGTCTGTCAGTATTTCATGCCAGGGCATTTCTGTTGCTCTGAAGAACAGAGCAGGAGTGTTAGCTTATCTGTATCTGCAAGGTGGCTTAATGTTTCCAAGGAACCCAAGATCAAAATTTGGCCTAAAAGAGAATATAGGTGTTAACTGCTGCTTTTCTTTTTTATTGCATTCTACAATTTGTTGTTGTCCTACCTGAGTAGCAGATAATAAAGCAGAGTGTAGCTTGTAGTTTAAACTTAACCTTGTAAAACTGTTGGCAATGAATTATCTATGTGACTGTTTGCCAGTGGGAGCATAAAATCCAATCATAAAGTTTGCAGTACTGCACCTGGGATCCTGGCAGAAGTGACTGTAACATCACTCAGTAAAATGTTTACAAAGAGTAAATAGGAGAAAGCCTTTCAGTGCAGACAGCAGGGTCTGATCTAGCATAAAATAGCATAGAAGATGCAATGATGCTGTCATATAAGTGATTAGCTTCAATGAGTCCGAGCTGGGGAAAACACTGCATTTTTGAAAAGGGAAATGATTTTCAATTTATTTCTTACTGATACCACAGCACGTGATGGCCACAGGTGATCTGTGAGGGACCTTTGCTCTTTGAGATGATATTTGAATTCTATCACTGCTTTTTATTTCTGTGACAACTGATGATCTGGCTCCCATTTGTGATCCTTTTAGTTAGGTTAGTCCTTTATCTATCCCTTCCAGAAAACCATGCGGCTGAGGAAAGGTGGTTGGGGAACTTCTAAGTACAGGTCTTGAAAGCAATGATGTTTTTTCTCTTGTATTGACAAGAATTAATGCAGCATGAGTGGAAAGGCTGAAGAACTGCTCTTACAAGCTTCCTTGAAGAAGGTTTAGTTATGATGATGTGATGTGGGAATAGCCTACATGCTCCTGCTCAGCCCCTGCCCACTGTAATCACACCTGCCTTTCCCAGCAACTTTCACCTTTTCCTCTTGAGGTTTCCTACTCCCTCCAAAGTCTTCTGTGAACTTCCTTCCTCTTCTAGATGAGTTGTTAATGCACCATTTTCTGCCAGAAGCGGTTGGTTAGATTTTGGTAGGAATTCCATTGCTGGAAGGTCACCACCAGGACCTGCACAGTTCAGACCTCTGGAAAGTCAGTCAAAGCCACGCCTTGTTTGATCTCCTCTTGTTGGGACAGCAGCAGAGTGGTGGTGCAGTCCTTACATGGCCTTTGGTAGTCCAACTAGACTGAAGCATGATTTCAGAAGGGCACTAGCACTAAACTGTGCAATTACAGGTATGATACCATTATTCTTATAAAATGCTTGGGGGAGGATCAAAACAACCTGCCTGCGTAGAGGACAAACACAGTGGTTTAAAAGATAATATACACAAAGAGTTTCTTAGGATGGCTGAGGCTATGCCTGAAGATGGGAGTGCAGGACATGCTGAAGGTTTGATGGTGGATGCAGGAGACGGTGCATAGTAAGTCCAGACTCTGTGTCAGATGCGTATTCCAGTATCATGCGTGCAGCATGAGCTTTGCCTCCTTATCCAATGTTGCTGCTTAATGGGCAGAAGACTCTGATGTACCTGGGTACTCTGTGGCTCTTATTAAAGAATCTGAGTTAGGGTCCCTACTTGAATTATTTTCTAGAGGAGCCTGTCTCTCTCTCTCTGTTACTGCAAAAGGTTAATATCTGTGCCTCAAACTAGCCCTTGGTGCTATCAGTCAGTAGGACAGTCAATGCTGTCTTTGTGAGGAGCACCCAGTATGGACTCAGAAAGCTATGGTAAACTTCAGAGTATATAGATTAGAGCTTTGAGATCATGCACTGCAATGGAAACAGTCCTTTGTAACATCATTCAGCATCCCCTGCCCATTGATGAGGTGCTCAGCCTGTTTGCAGGAGATGATTTTTATTATTGAGAGGATTTTTTTGGTCTTTGTGGTGCATTCATTCCCTGTTGACCTGAAACCAAAGATTTTCTTGGTGTGTTACACTGCTCCCTACAGCACAAATACACAATGAAAGCTTTGTTAACTATATGGGGCACTAACTGGGAAAATATTGTGGAGATGCATCTTCTCTTTAAGCAGAATTTGAAGAGCATCATAAAATCAAGCACACGTTTGTGACAGTAATTCTCTCTGAGAAAGAGTTTTTTTTTTT